>SCLH01001204.1:191907-244341 GCA_004367855.1 Oikopleura vanhoeffeni
TTTTTGCAAAAAATAAGTACTGTAATACAGTAAAAATTTTCAAAAAAAAACGCACAAACGTCAATTATTAAAATAGACGATCCATCACTTTGTAAATGGTTCATTTATTAATGATTAAGGGTCCTAAATTGCGATAAAAGGGCACATGGTCACGCGTTACCATAAAGTTACACTGAGAGTTAAGGTTTTGGACCCTTATACATAATGGGATCCTCGTCGACCAAGTGAACGCTGAAACTTTTTGCCAAACATTTTTTGTGCGTTTTTTGGGGGAATAACAGTACTTATTTTTGCAAAAAAATCTCAAATCTGTCCAAAACGTATGTGACAAAAAATTCTAAGATTTTTTTTCTATTACGGTATAGTCGAAAAACGATCACGTGACCGTATAAATGAGAAATAAATATGCTTAAAAAGGCGTGAAAAAATAAGTATGGATCTTATTCACAAAAGCTCTGTATGTGAAATTGACCTCTGATAACGAAAACTTTGCCATTGTTCTCAAAAAATTATTTTTTGAAATTAAACTATTTAATTTCAGCACTAATATCTGCGAAAAATCTTCTTTCTTTGATAAAGTATGAGAAGGTATGTATTTAAAAGTGGAATTATTCTGCTCCGGAACGTATAATATTGAATATGTGCTTCCGCCTGTTAAGGNGGTTGTGGGTGTAAAATCTAGCTTATTGCAAGCAAATTAAAATCGCTATAACGTTGGAAATATAGCAGGAGTGAATACATTTGAAAATGCATATGTTAATTCAAACCGTGAGGATAAATGATAAAGAAAAAACAATTATTTTGTAATAATTATCATGGCCAGAGGGCGATTTTAAAGTATGCTAAATTTCAGCTTGTTTTAACTCTCGAATGCGTAATAAAATTCGAATTTTTCAACATATTTTAACACTATTTTCTGAGATTTTGCAAAAACCACGCACTGTTTGAATGCCGTTTTCTGATTACTTGTGTATAATTTTTATCGGCTAAGAAATCAGAAAATGTATTTTTTACAACAATGGAGAATTTATTTCTTCATCATTTTTCGAAAGAATTTGACCGAAAATTGAAAATATGATAACGCGAAATTCTTGGCGTTTAACTGGAGTACAATCTCGAAAAAATTCATAACAGTTGNATTCAGCATGTAAAAGTTTTTACCTGATGGAGAACAAAAATCAAGCACTCATAAACAAGCACTAAATTGCATTGACGGTCAACAATTTACTCACTGACTTGTGTTCAATCGAACTGCAAAAAGTAGGCGGACAAAATATATTGCTAATTATTTCGAAAAGTTTGTCATGTAATAAATAAAAGCCACTTTGAATTGCTTGCATATTTTCAACATTTAGCACCCACAACCCCTTTAAGTTCTCAATATTATTAAGTCCTCTTCGCGCTGATTGGCCAACGAATATTCTTTATTTTGAACTTTTGATCAATTTTTAATCATTAGCGAGATAATTTTCTGAATTTTCACACGGAAGACTTAATTGGATAGGTCCCTTAATGAAAAACTAGATAATTGGCATTTAATAATACGGCTGTGCACAGCCGTACGGGCGGATGGGCCATCTTTAACTGCGGTCTTACCCGAGTTAAAGGGGTACTGGTCGCTGGTATTATGAGGCCTATAGGGCTTTGAAAATGGTCCAAATTGATTTGGGGTGATAACAAAGTGTACTACCGACCAAATTATAAAGAAAAAATTCGAAATTTTCGCGTTTTTTTTATTTTTTTCTAAGTATTTTTTTCAAAATGAAGTTCAAATATAACTTTTGCTTTAATTTAACCACTAAAACTTGAAAATTTCACCTTGACGTAAGCCAACTTTTAATCTGTCTTTTCGTGGCTTTCTTTTTATTTTACTTTCGAAAAAATCGAAGCACATTTTTTTTCGGAAATTTTTTCACGTGACCTTCAAAATTTATATTTTGAGTTTTGGGTCGAAATTTGAAAAAACGCTTCTAGAGGAGTTTCTATTTGTTCTGTGCTAGTGTTTGCTGGAATTTGAGTGGATTCCAAAATATATCCTAGGACGAGATAGATTTTTGGTGAAAAAAATGCTAAAAATCGCAAAAAATCGGTAGTTTTCTGCGATTTCTAGAAAAACTGAAGTGATGTTTGAAAAAAAACGCTTCTAGAGGACCTAAGTTTATAAGGTATACGGGATATTTTATAATTTGAGCTGATTTCAAAATAAACCCTGGGAGGAGATAGATTTTGAAATTCGGTCGAAGGACACCTTGTACTGGTGACGTATCTCAGAGTGTATCGGAACAATAAGTCATTGACCAATGGTTTTCAAGAGAAGGGTAGATTCTACAAACATGCTTAATCTAAATTTCTCCAAGTTCTTCTCTGTTACGGCTTATTTATTGAGGGTGTGCACAACGAACAACCATAAAACAACTAACACTAGACTCTATTGAAGCCGAACAGAGATACCGATATTGGCTCTTGAGAAAAACTTTTAACTGAGTTCTACTATATCTTTCTCATATACATCATATTGTTTCATAATCCAGCAACTTTGTAACTACGAGAAATTGCGAATTATTGCTTTTAAGAGAAAATTATGAGTATGGTTAAACTTTCGAATTCGACAACATTATGAGAAATTTTGAAAGAAGTTTCGACATTGATAAAAAAAACCCTTATTGTTTGTTCATCCTTTTTATTTTCCAAAATTTTGTTCAATCAACGGAAAAACACTCTTCAAAATGGCCACTTTAACTTTCCGCGTAGGTGAAAAAGGTTTTATATGCTATTTGAAAAATCATATGACATAGTTTTGTGATTTTTGGTCAAAAATAATAGGAAATATTTTGAAAATTTTCTTCATTTCTTGTTCAAAGCCCTCTTTTATCCAGAATTTAAAAAAATTATTTCACCGAAACTTGCCAAATTGGTAAGCCGACCCATTCACCGTTTTAAATTTATTTCGTTAAACTCATGAAAAAAAATATTACTTTCGTTTTTTTTCCTCTTTTTTCAAAATTTTAAATTTTCGATTTTGACGTAGAAATCGTATATAAACAAATAAAATAAATTTCGAGACTGTTTTTCACGGTTATTAATTAATGAAAATAAAATATAAATTTTACTTTAATTTAGACACCTTCGATAGCAAACGCGCGTTTTTTGAGTGTTTTTTCAAAAGACGATTTATAAAGTGAAAATAATCGATCTGAAAAAAATCAGATTATATTAAGTAAGCTCAAAAGTGGCAACTTCCGTTCGAAAAATTGTTTATCCGAAAATTTTGAAGGGGCAAAAAGTTTCTCATCAAGAGAAAAAAAATGAAAAAGTGCAAATCTGTCAAAATGCACCTTAAACTGTATTCTGGCTAGTCACATAAAAAGCAAAAAATGTTCACAATTTTATTATCATGTTTTTTTCTTCAAATATAGACAATTCGAAAAAAAGTGGTGGTATTTTTATCCCCTTACTCCGTCCGGAAAGTAGTTTTTCATCATTTTGAAAATATATCGTCTTGGTTTTAAGGGGATTGTGGGGGCAGTAGTTATTTTCGACCACGGTCTCAAATTCGTATATTTTCTTGTATCCGACCATCCAGCACATAAGAAATGATTGCAAGCCAAAAAAAATTTTTTACTTTCGAAACTAGTTCTAGAATATCGGATTTGCTTGCAAAAATAATATTTAATTTAAAAAGATAGCATAGAGATATCTCAAATTACAAAGAATAATAATCACAGCAAAAAGTTACACTAAAATGAAAGTATTTCAATATTATTAATGTTTAAGATTTTGCTCCTTTTTCGATATTTCAATTTAGCCTAATCAATTGTAATAATAGCGTGCAGTAAAAATTGCATAAAAATAGTGAATTGCGATAAATTCTACAAAAAATTATTAAAATTTTGTCTCAGTCCTATAATTTTTACTAAGAGACAATCAGAAGATATGAAAAAGAGAAAAGGAATCGCATGTACCGCTTCGTGATTAAATGTTTTTTGTAGAAATAAAGACATTTTGCCTATATTTCAACTATAGAATGAATGTTTGAAAAACCCCCCCCCGCAAGTTCCCGGCAAATTAGACATGGAATAAAAGAATATTAGTCATATTATAAATTATTAGTATATTGTAGAGAATTTTTTTCTTACAATAATATCGGCTTAATGTAATTTTGATGCGTGGATATAAGTAAACTTCAATGGAGGAGAAATTACCAGCGCATAAGGTTTTATGCATTAACGGTCATGTGAAAATATTTTCTAGAAGTTTATCACTTTTATCCATTTCAATAGGTAACAAACTGCAATGTGCAATTGAAAACATAGATGTTCACTTAATTCTCACAAAAGATATTTGAGTTTTTAAAAGGGCTTATTTCTCCCAGCACATTGCTGGAAAGCACCCACAATCTCCTAAGGGGGTGGTCATGTTCGATTTAAAAAGGCCTTAGAGGCATAAAAATGCTCCAAATTGATAAGGGGTGATAATTAAAGTGTACTAAAAACCCAATCATCAAAAATTTTTTTCGAAATTTTCGATTTTTTTATAAGTATTTTTTAAAAGAGAAGTTAAAAAATAACGTTTGCTCGAATTGACCACTAAAACTTCAAAATATCGACTTGACGTAAGCCTACTTTCTCATCAGTGTTTTACTGGCTTTCTTTTGAGCCTACTTTCGAAAAAATCGAAGCCCTTTTTTTCGGAAATTTTTTCGAAAATAACCAAAAAAATCATATTTCGAGTTTCAGCTGTCAATTGCGAAAAAGCTTGTCTTCAATCTCTTAAATATGTTCTGAGGAGTACTGATAAAAATTTGAGCCATTTTGCAAATATATTCCTCGGAGAGATAGATTTTGAAGTCTGAAATTGGTGAAAATCGTCGGTTATTTGGCGTTCTAGAATTGTTCAGTCACCAGATCAAAAAAAGCTTGTGTTTAAAGTTTGACATACTACCGTTACGTTATTTGTAAAAATTTGTGCTCAATTTGATATACCGTCTGGGAGAGATAGATTTAAGAGTATGTATAAATTGGCATTTTTGGAATTATTGCCAAGATTCAGATTTTCCTGAAATAGCTCTGCAAAAATTGCAAATCAGACATGACCACCCCCTTAATGAGGGTCCCTCATTCACAAACTTCGATTTTGAAGATATAAACCTCATTTTTGAAAGACAATTTCGTCATTTCGAAGAAAAAATTGAAAAGACGTAGGTAAAAATAGGTTTTTCAGTAAAAAATTTAAATCAGATTTCTCGAAGCACTGAGCACCGAGTTAGGCCACAACCCCCTCAATGTTTGAAAATTATCGCGGTGCACAATCTACCTACTATAAACTATTCTGGAAACTAATGATTCAATAGAAATTTGATTTTTGAAAGTTTAACTTATTACCGATGGGGTTCCAAATTTCGAATAATCAATTTTTCACACATGAGCCGAAATGATCAGAATCATATTGACAAACCAACGCTTTTGGATAATTAGCGTGGATTGTGAAGAAATCGAAAGATTAGTCTAACTAAGTCGAAAATTTTCCTACAGTATTGCCACAATTATTGCCCAATGCGTAGGTTCATTCATCAGACTAAATCATGATTAGCGTGTCCACCAGGCAGCCTGGTCCAGGCTTGTAAAAGGGAACGATTCCCATTAAAAATCTACTTATAAAAGTACTGAGTGGATCGTTCTGGAACTGAGGGCAAATAACATACCAGATTGAAAAATAAAAGAATGCATTTTTTTGTCGTCATGGGATCGAAATATAGCGATTTTTCGTAATTCAGTATTTAATTGTTTTAAAACAAATACCGAATCGGGTATTTTGGATTCAGGGCTACTTATAAGGAAAATTAACACAATTTTTGAATAAAAAATTTCAAATTAACGGTTTTTTAGCTCTCAAAATTCGATTTTCGATACAAACGTAAAAGTTCGAAAAAGGGGTGGCCGTTTGGTTCGAAAATTATGTTTGCATTGTCAAATAGACCGCATCGTTGACTATGGCAATTCACTCATAACTATTACACCTGTATACCTGCCACTCAGAGGGTCCCGCTTCTAGCATGGGCCCCTTCAACATGATAGGAAGAGATGACGAATCTTTTGTGTAAAACGTCGGAGTGGACTTTAATTTTAGCACAATAAAAATACAGGACCTTCTAGAATATTGCATAAGTGAAAATTATTATTGTCGGAGAAAGTTCCAGTTTTTGCAAAATTCCAGAATATGCTAGACTTTTTAAAACGGTTAAGATGAGCAGCAAATTTTCCGTTAGATTCTTATTAAATATTTATCGAGCAATTTCGATCATTTCCGAATCTCCACGATGACCTGATCACAATCACGCTGTTCTCGTGTCACTCGCTCCTCTTCTCTCATTGGTCAATTTCACTTAACCTACGCAAGAGACCGAATTTTGGGCCCATGAAGGAGACTGCATTTTTGGGGCGAGAGTGATTCGAAGACTTTTTTAGTCTCATACATTCTGTTTTTAAGAAAAAAAACTGTCGAAGATAATTCTCGAAAATTATACCTATTTTTTTAACATCGAAAAATAAAAAATAAATGAAGAAATGACAGTTATCGTAGGACCGGAAAGAGAAGTTAAAGAAGCTTTCGAAGTTCTAGAACCAATAGTTAATAACGATGGTGGGATCAAAACCCCCGAAGTCGTCGAGCAGCTCGTACAGTGAGTCTTTAAAAGCTTTTAAAATACAAACAAAAAAATACCATCCACAATTATACCTCAACTGCACGGTAGAAAGTTTATAAAATTGTTAACCCTGTTATTTAGGCTGATGATGAATGCAAAATCCTTTGACACCCGAATTGTTTTCCTCTGCGTAGTAAACCAGACGGAAAATTCCGTGATTTTATCAGGATTTCTGAAAAATGGGGGGTGGAATTGTATCGCAAAATGGCTAACCCTTTTTATGGAAAAAAACCAATCCGCAGCTATTCTAGAAGTGCTAAAATGCCTCCATCGACTTCCAATCACCCTTGACCTCCTTAAACAGGCCGTTGAGACTGAGGTTGATGCCGAGAGCAAGGTTAAAATGCCTGGCAAAATGATAAGGACCCTCCGCAAGCATGAAGACGAATCGGTGAAAAAAATTTCTGATGAAATTTACAAAAATTGGTCCGGGTTGTTAGAAGCCGATAATAGAAAAATTAAGAAAAAAGTTGAAAAGGAAAAAAAATCTAAGTCTAAGGAATTAAATGGAAAAACAAAGAAAGCAAATGGGCCACAATGTAAGTAAAATATAAGAAGGGGGGTGATGGCGCCATCTAAAACGATGACGCGAAAAAGGCGACGTGATGTTTTCAAGTTTTTTGGCCTATTATTAAGGGGGCGAAAACAAAACGGATATTAATATATTTCCAACATTGTTTAGCCGCTAGATAGATATCTAATTTCATAATCAATCAAAAGTCTATAAAATTGTTTTTTTCGTTGTAAACATAACGACTACGCTGTCGCGTAACTCAACCAAAACGGCCACTTACTGGTTGAAATTTTCGCTTGATTGAATAACGATATCTAGTTTTCTTCTTTAGGACGACTTAGGCTCAACATTTTGGGTTGATTATGTGTAATTTTCGGTCACAGTATGGTAAATTATATGAAAACATTTTGATAATTTTTTCGACTAGTCGCCTATTAAAGTCACTTGGTTTTTGCGATTCTTAAGAAAAATAAAGCAGTTTAGTGTTAATTTTTGATAAAATTTGTAGACAATATTTAAGCTTATTTCTCGCTAAAGTTTGAAAATAGATTTCATGAAAAAATCGGGAAACAGTTGATATTTTGCATACACAATTCGTTCAATATTTTGCAGACTATGATCTGTTTTTAGAGTCCAATTAACTCATTCATACTTTTTATCATCAATCAAGATAAAAGTTTTGATTGAAAAGCAAGATATGAAACGTACGTATTTGAAATAATTAACTATGTGAAAATCAACAAGTCGTTAAAATACTGAGCAATTATAGATATCTAAGATTATACTTACGTGTCCCGTAGAACTTTGACGTCAGAGACCTATAGAATCGCATTATTTGATTGGTCAATACACAATATTCAATGTGTATTGACCAATCAAATCACGCGATTCTTTAGGTCTCTGACGTCAAAGTTCTACGTGACACGTCAGTATAATATTAGATATACAGCTAAGTTAGGGCTCTATAATCTACATAACACCATAACTCGGCTGCATATCATTACCTATCAGACGGCAAAAAGTTTATTCGAGGATGTTGGTATGGGTCGTATTGTTGTTAAATCAAATAAGGTGTGTTGTGTATTTAAACATTCATAGGCTTCAGTTGTCCGAAAGTGCCAAAAAACCCCACGCAATTTCTAGCTTTTATTACAGGGGGTGCGGCGTATAGTTGGAACCCACGCAAAAACCTACGTAAGCCTCCGCAAAAACCTACGCATTTAAAAAATAAATTTATTCGTTCCTGGCGTGCGGCGTATAGTTGTAGGCAAAAGATAGGGTTTTTTTTTCAAACGTTCCTAGGCTAAATATAGGCGTTTTTAACCAGATTTTCAGACCAAGATTCTCCGGTCGGCGCGACAATGAAAAATACATTTTTTTAAAAACATGTTCAGATTGACCAATGAAGTGTCGGTATTTCAAGAAGTTTAAAAACGTGTTTTCAAGTCTCGCAGACAATGTCGGCTAGCTTGAAAATGGGCCAATAGTTATTCAGATAAATATATTTAGTTTTTCTAAGAGTGATTTACTGTGAGCATAAGTTTTTTTTTATTTCCATTGTTTCCTACATTTTAACTATTTTCGGATAAATCTTTTTCGAATTCATGTTTATTTAAAATTAACTTCATTTTTTTCGATAAAATTAAATTTATACATCCCAGAAAATTTGTAACGAAAAAATAACTTTAAAATCACCAAAAATTCTTACTCTGACCACCCTTTGACTCAATTACATGTATAAACTCTAGATACTGTTTAAATTGACCAATCAGAGCACATTTTCCGAGCCGTACGCGTATAGTTGGAAATTACGCGTATTGTTGGGGTTGTTTGGCGAAAAACTTTCCAACTATACGCCGTACCCTCCTGTATAACTTATTTTTGACCCTTTTCGTCGACCACTCATAAACGCTTATTTATTAATGATTTTTATAATTTCGAATGACAACGCATTTTTTATGAAAAGTGTTATTTCGGGCCCAATTGTCCAATTTATGTTTTATTTATTGATTTTCCTTATTGAATTTCGTTATTTAGTGTCTGATGCATTTGCTAATGTTTTCCAAGAAAACGAAGAAGTCCGCAAAAAACAGAAAAGCGAAGATAAGAAAAGAAAGGAGCTAAAAAAGAAGAGAAAAGAGGAGGAAAAGGCGAAAGCTGCTCAGAGTAACCTTTTCACCGACATTCTCCAAGACATGCACGCCCCTTGCGACGGTAAGTTATCATTTTCTTTATCGAAACGATCTTTTAAAAGCTTTTTTGGATCAGATAATGGAAAATCGGATAACAGCGATGATGCCGAGCCGCTAATCCAAGCCGAGCCAGAGATGCTGAAACGAGTGCCCAAGCCAGGAGCAAAAAGTGTGAGATGGACCGATTTGCACTCCGCAATCCCGCTCGAATCTGTTCGAGAGTTCGCAGTTGACCCCAATGAGCGAGGTTGGTTGACTTCGGCCGAAATCCCAAATTTCGGCCTATTTCTAAAATATTTTTCTAACCCCATTAGGCACCCTCATGAGCCAGCTGGCACACGTTGTGGCGTCAACCTTAACCATTTTATTTTTAAAATTCGCGCTGAACACGTTGAGATGCGCCAACAAGTTATCGGTATCTCGTGATTGGTGGAAATTCTCATCCAATAGGCATGGAGTATTTACTGGAGTCACTTTTACGTCAGGATAGCCCTTCTTTATAAGCATAAATATTCACCATCAAAAAGAATAAAGAATTCAGTAGCTCACAATCCTCGAGTTCTATTATCTCTAACCACACCCGGAAAATCAGCATTATATGTGATATATTCAATTATATAATCGATATATTTAGTAATTACCTGAAGTAAAAAAAAACTTTCTTTTCTGTTTTCTGCCATCTATTTCTAGCTCTATTTGTTCACCATGGAAACTCACTGGAATATCTTGCAGGATTCTAAATGGATCATTCAAAAATCCCGCCTCCACGAATATGAAGACTTTTGGCATTTTCATTATACCCGTCGAATAGTAAAAATCCACTTCATTTTTTAATCCACCCTTCACTTTCGTGTCAATTCTCGGATTCGTCATAAATTTTTAAGCATGGACAAAAATATCTAAAATTGCATAAAAAGTCCAGAATTTTTTTGGCCATTTTAATGTTAAATAACAATTTTCGAAAATTCGTAATAAATTTTGAGCGACGGTATTTAGCATGAAATAAAAAAAATCTTAAATTGCATTAAAATTCCATGCTCAAGCTACTTCCCCTAAATTTTTATACAAAATTTAGAGTTTAAATGATCGACTCTGATTAATTGTTTTTTGAAGTGACCTTTTAAGTATTCGGCGGGTGTATTCGGTGAATGAAGACCCCAGAATAGTCCTTATACGACCACGGTGGTCCTTGTATTCCTATTCTGAAACCTTTCATTCGAAAACTGAACTGAAAACGCAAAAATTTAATTCATATAAAAAGTCAAATATTCGCCTTAGAGAAATTTTCCTGATCATTTTAGAGGAGCTATGAAGAAGAAAAACAGCAGTACGTTTGTCCCTTGAGATTGGCTTGATTAAAAAAAATGAAAAATAAATTTTACCATTTCCGGAATTTTATGAGGGTACAGAGATCGGAATTTTCACCGAGTCGAAAATCTCGCATCTTTTGCTATACCACGGATGGTAGCTTTTATTTTTTGGCACCCACCCCTTAGCTTATGGGGGTTACTTTTCAAGAGAAAATTTTAGGCGTTATTTTCTTGACACCAAACACCACTTGGTGTTGTAAAATGGTATTTTTAGCCAGAATTTATCTGTACGCCGATAACCGTAAAGGTGGAAAATCGGAAAAACAAAATTTCGGTTGAAATCGGATGGCTTTTGCATGCAATATCGAAAATTATCCCTATTGAGTCTTTCTCAGCACGCGTCATAACTTTGAGAAAGTGACCAATAAAATCGCCGGATTCTTGAATTAAGTCGACAATCGAGTATGGTGATTGGACACTGGCTCAAACTTATGACGCGTGTTGAGAAAGACTCAATAGGGATAATTTTCGATATACCGATTCGCAATATCTCTCACCGTTCCTTTTCCGGGGTGAGTGCCATACAAAATCCTTTAGGCTTAAGCTAAATGTTTCGTAAATTGCAGTTTTCGGCTCGGAAAATCCGATCCCTGGGGTGATATTTCACCAATATATTTGTTAATTAACAAAAATAACAATTTCGAAATGTGTTTAAAGAATAATATCTAAAAAAACTGACTTTTAACCCCTGGAATTTCATTGTTCGTTATTTCATCAATAAAATTTCATAAAAAACCCTAGGGTTTTATTGGTCATATCCACCCAACCCTCTTATAGAATTAGTCATCTGATCCGTAAACATAGATTCTCCTTTCTTCCCTCAAAAATATAAATATTGCATACAAATACATACTACACCCTTACGCCTACGCAAGACTAAAAAAGTTAATAACACGTCACGTTTATTTTAATTTAAAAAATCGATACACTATTTATTTTAAGGGTGTGGGCATCGTTTAGCCAGGGAACTTTTCTTTCAAATATATTTTCAAGTCTATTTCACCCGACAAATGAACTCAGTTTATCTGCATCTTGGGAAGAAACAAATATTGGCGGAACTATTGTTTTAATTTTTACTGATTTTTTCAAGGTCACCACATTTTGGCCAACTTATCAAAAAATTGAAACAATTTACAAATTTTATGCTGGTTGAAATGTGTACTTAATTTTGCATATGATTTTTTTTTCAATTTTGTTGGTTAACTCCTGCGGATAAGTTTAAAGAAAAATTCCAATTTTTTAAGGAATTCTTAAGTTTGGCTGTCATTTATAAGGACTTCATCTTAGATCAGGTTAAAAATTGAATTAGGTAACAATCAGGCTTGTGAAAGGGATCATCTCCGACCGGATTTTATATCCCCATTTTTGCTTAAACCAACGCTAAAAGGGGATGGAAAACCCACTCAAAAGCTATCCTTTTTACAACCCTGCTAATACTATAACGGATAGGTTTTTGTCATGGAAAAGTGCGTTTTCATAAGATCGTAGCTACTAATTTTGCAGTTTTTCGGCTCACAGTTTCATTATTATTAAATTATAAGCAAATATGATAAAATTTTGGGGGTTTGCATAGTGAACCCTAAATGACGTCATTTTCAGGGTCAGATTTTCCAAATTTGACTGATGTGATTTTTTAGATTGTGTTTTATAAGTACTAAATTTTTCGCATTTTAGTGGTACTTTCACTTTGTCCGAAGCTCTTTATAAAATTGGAAATAGTTGACGTCATTTGGGTTCACTAGATATACACCCTAAATTTAGATTGGCAATTTTTTTGAAAAATGACATTTAAAATGGGGGCGGTATTTTCTTTACCAATTTTTTATTTAATTGAAATTGCATATTAGCCGCCATCTTATAATACCCAAATTATCGTTAATCGTCCTTACCGAATGATAAGGAATAGTCCCTTTTTGATTTCCAAACATTTATTTTAAGAATTTAATCGAATGAGTTGGAGTGTCACGTGAAGAACCACCCTTAAAATTGAAAAAAAAAATCAAATATTATAAGCAAATAAATCAACTGTGAAATAAACGGTAAAAAATATCAAAGTTTCAAGCGCAAAATTCAAATCAGGTTATCAAATAAAAGCTTTAGTTTCTATTTATTTAACTCGTAGACTGTAATAAACAATCATGACCGAATGAAGGTTCATTTATAAGTACAAATTATAAAGCCTATTTTGCATGCATATTGATCGACATTTAAAAACTTAATGTTGAGGGTACAAAATGAGGTGGTAAAGAGATAGAAAACGCAAAGAGGTTGTTGAAGATGAATATTTTTTTATATCGAAGGGAATAACTTGTTGGCCGTAACTGACGAATCGTGAGGGTTACGACATGGTGCATACGTAGAAATATGCTAGCATATACTTAATTAAATTCATTATATTTAACAAATATTTTTAGTCAATGTAAATTCGGAAGAATGGAAGATGAAAATGGAGCTTGAAGCTTTTAAAGAAGCTGAAGTTTTAACTAATCCAGGGGTCTTTGGACTTAATGATATCCCAATCTCTTTACAAAATAATTTCGGAGATTTAGCTCCTAAGAGACAGTGGAGAAGCCCACGAAAAATTTCCGCGTATTTATCAGATGTTACCAGAAAAAAGTAAGTTTAAATTATGATATATTTCAAAAAATATTTGTTTGGTGGGTTGCATTTATTTGAAAGCAAGTTTTATAAACATTTTTGTGAGGTCATTTTTATTCTAGAATATATTTATACTGTCGTATTTGTCTAAGCGGACGTTTTAGTGTCTTTTTTGCGTAAATTAATTTAGTTGCAATCGATAGAATTATTTTCAGGAATGGAATACTTGGTGAAAATTTTCAAAATTATTTCCTATCGTAAAATTTTTATGATACAAATAGGACGAGTATAATCCAGTTAAAAATAGAAAGTACTCTGTGAGAAATACTAAATTGAAAATTATTTTTGTCTGATTCAGCCCTTATTCACAAAATAAGGCGGTTAATAATCAAAAACTTAAAAACAAAATCATATTTAGAAAAAACTTTTTATCAAAAATCAACTAATTTTGTATTTATTAAGTGTATATCAGTGTAATAATTAATTCTCGATAAAAATTGAGCAGCTAGTTTGAGAAACTTTATTATAAAGAAAAAATTTTCATGCACTTTGAAAATCGAAAAAGTCTCGAAAATCATATTTCTACTGGACCTAACTGATAAAAATTAGAAAAAACGTGCTTTTTTTAAGTTTTTTTTCTGACGAAATTTCAAAATTTTTTCATGAAGCATAGGCTGTTATCGGTCTTTTTCGACCTCCTCGGTTGGTCGATACGAAGTTATATTTGAATTAATTGAGGGGTGGTGATCATTTTATTTTGTCTCGCCAAATTCGAAATCTCAATATTTTTGACTGAAAATGCCACTTTAAATTTATTTAAATGAAATTTTATTTTTGCGTAGGTTTCGATTCAATATCGATAACAATTACAAAAAAACGTTTTTTCGAAGTTGTCGTTTTTGCAAACATTGTGATCGTCAGAATCTCAAGTTTAGATTGGGGTTGAAGACAAATTTAAAAAAACGGGGTTTTGATTTTTTTTTCGTCGTTTATAATTGTGAATGTCTAAATTTTCATATGGAGTATCAAAAACATTTTAGAGATACATTTCAATAATCATTTACAGTTTATGTTCGACTAAACTCTTTTCTTTAAACAAAATTTAAGTTTTCGTGGAAGACTCTTACCTAATGTTCAAAAATTTCTTAATTAAAGCTTATCTTTTTTCCAACCAAAGTGAATTTTGAAAATGAGGGTGATCTCTATAGCGCCTGTTCGAATCCCACTATTGTCAATTCTAACGCCGCCTTATTGGCCAGGGGGTTGATATTCCGCACCAATCAACTTTGGCGCTCGGAATATCAAGTACCGTTGCCTTTTATTATACCCACTAAGACAACACTAGTGGGATTCGAACACGCGCTATAAAGATCACCATCATTTACAAGATTCACTTTGGTTGGAAAAAGGATATGTGCTGCGAATTCCGAAAACACCCTTTTTTTGTTTTTCTACGGAAATATATCAGAAACCCTTAACACTTGAATAAAACTCAGAAAATTTTCCGTTTATCTGAATACTATCTTAGCTTTTCGTCGTACCATTTTTTTAATCAAGAGCCAAAAAAGTTGGCATCGGAATTCGCATGCATAACTACCACGTGATGGCGCACGAGATTAGTTTCGAAGTACATTCAATTATAGACTTACTTACTTCCTGCTTGTTCGTTAATTTATATTCGGTCAAATTGAATGTAATAAAAGTTGGGTTAGGTCCAAATCATTCAAGCATATTAAATGGACTGTAAATCTTTTATTAATCTTTTTTTTCAGTATTGAATTATGGTCAAAAGACTCGGAAGAAAAGAAGCTTGCAGCCGACAAATGCGCCCGTACCCTTCAGCGCCTGTACCCCAGAGCAAGTATCCCCGAGTCTCCTATTGAGCCCGAGCAGCGTCAAATGATCACAGGAGCTAAAATTCCCTTGATCCCGCTCAAATTAGAGGACTCTTCTGAAACAGTTATGGACACGACCCCAGTGCGCGACGCGTCGCCACCGCGCGTACCCCAATTTGATTTGAGCGCTATAAATATGGATGCGCTAAAAGCCGCAGTCAATACTGCAAATGCCGTCGCGCCCCCTATTTTGCCGTCACCTGCTGCTCGGTACGATCCCCCACGTGCGCGATACGAGTCAAATTCGCCACCAATGGAGGAAAACCGGTTCGGTACGCGGAACCCACACGCGCCTACGCCTCCTCGAGCCCATGTATCGCAATCCCGATCCCCACCGCGGTATGCACCTTACCGCCGATCCCCACCGCCAAATTACCGCAGCGGCGCACATCATGCACACCACCCACAAGAGCGCCCGCGATATAATGACGCAAGAGGATTCGACAACAGACGATTTGATCATCATCGGGATCGGTCACCGGTAAATCATAGACGATCACGATCCCCGCCGCCCGCCAGACATCACCAATCTCGATACTCGCCCGAGCGTGCACAACCCAGAACCCAGTACCGGGACAGCCGTGATAGCACAAATTACAGACGCTAGAAATATGACACCCCTTTAGGGGGTGACGCGATCTATTTTGATAATATTTAAATATTTCTTCATTTGCTTTGTACTTGTGAATTCTAACTTTTTTTCTGTACAAATCCTAAATGTGAGGTCTTTCTCTTCAGTTATATCGTGTTTTCTAAGACGCTATTTCTTAGAAATAATTCTCGGTATAGCTTAGAAAATGACAATTGTATTTTTTTTTGTATATTTGCTACATCGCGCTCGAAAGGCCAGTTTTTGACGATTTTTTTTATTCAACATTACTGCCCTATTTTTGCGATTTTCTTCATTGATTTTAAGATGTGACGGGAAATCAAAGATGTTTTCGTAGATTTTCAATCTACCGAGCATTGAGAAAAAAAAAGCTCAACCAACTTCTGACTTTAGCTTCAGTTCAATATTTAAGGGTTTTGTGATGAGTTTCCAAAATCCGTGATATATCTAATGTGATCCAATGGATATCAGGATGATACTGTATTTATTCGTAACTCATCGCCTCACCACTTAAAGTCCTATTTATTGCTAAGATGTAAAATATTTTTCATTTTTTTAAAAAATATGTTGCAATGGTTCTACCGCGTTTTCAGCCAATGATTCAACTTACTATCGATGATAGTTCAGACCATAAATCTCCAGTTGATTTTTACTAATCCGAAATAACTCGACAAATGATTAACGGGATAACCTATTAAATTCAATATTCAAGTGTGATTCGTTATTTGAGGCCCACGTTGTTTTTCCTAAAATAATTTAGCAAAAACGGATGTGGTTAAAATGGTGAATTTCAGTTCAGAACCGTCTGATTTGCTCATTTTCATCAAAAAAATGACCACTAGCCAATCAGCTGGCTTAACATTTCGGAATTAGTAATCATCATTTATTTCAAATATAGATTATTCTATAACATTTTCTACAAAATGATTTCAGATTTTCCAAGTGGAAAACATCTTTCAATTATTTATAATTCTCACTGGTGCAACTGACAGTCTGCTTTTTCGTGTAAACTAGTGTCAACAAGGCAAGCTGACCGACAATGGGAAAATTTCTCGGGGGAAAATATTCTGATAAAATATAATAAACCCGATTTATTCATATCTAAAAGCAATTGAATAGCAAAAACCGCATACGAAATATTTTATATCGGAATCTGATAATCAAATTTCACTCGAATATTTCAGGGGAGCACAGCGGTTTATCGTGACTTTGGAAGCTAAATGTTGAATCTGTTCTTACGCTCAGTTTAAAGCATTATGACAAATCTGGCTTAAAATTTGATATTACGTGGTTAATTGGAGGGATTTTGAAGTTGTCAAGGATCTTACAGTTTATGTCCGATTTAATACATTAACATACAGCCTAACCTTAACTCGAAATCTGTAATATGTTCTTTCGGAAATGCTATGAAATACACTTGATAGCATCTGAAGATGTTTTTCTGTAATCAAAAACAGTTCGAAAACATCACCAAAAGATTCGGCGTAGTCGAGTTCCTAATGACGGTATCAGCAACCATGGGTAATTTGTGCACACGCAAGGCGCTAGTGGGTGTAACGTTTTGCTCTCTTACATCCCTTGTGTTCACAAATCGCATATGGTTGCTAATACCGTCATTGGAAAGTCAACTAGGTTGAATGTTTTGGTGGTGCTTCCGAAAAGATGCCATGCAATTCGAATTTCGGTAAACATTCTTATTTTTATAAAAAATTAAAGATTGCCTTTATGGTGACGCTGCATTAGTAATGAATTAAATCGGACATAAACTGCCAACAACTTCAAGAGCACTCAAATTTCCCAATTCAGCGGCCTCTAGAGAGAACTACGCAACACAGAGCCGCGTTTTTTTTTTGAATTTTAAGCCAAACTTTCAAGCAGTAACCCCCGTATACAGCTGTTCCTTTTGACCGAAAAAAGATAAGGACGCCATTTTGAAGATTTTAAATTATACTCACAGCAGTTATTTTCCGCTAGATATCTAACTGCAGGTGCAATTGTAAAAAAAATGTTGCATACGACCCTATTTTCAGCCAAAATGATTTAAATCAGGAATTTATTGATAGATGACCGCTGAAAATTTTTTTTGTACTGAACGTAATATTTTTTAAGGGCCACAATTTAAACTTTGTTTAAAAATGTTTTGCCGTTCCTACCTTACCGTATTTATCAATTTAAATCTTTCTTTGCGCGCTTATCCGAATATTTTGGTGTTTCGTATGTATTTCGGGTGATTTTTTCAAGTAAAAAATTTAAAATACCAGTGCATTGATATTTTCCTGCTAAAATTACTTATATTATCAACGCGCTAATATTTTCATCATTCAGTGGCTGAATTTTTGGACAGCTGAATCATCGATGAAACTGTCCAGACTGAAAATTTGAAAAAGTGTTTTTGTAAACATCAATATTCCCTCATATTATTTTGAAAATTTAAAGATGAATTCAAGCAAGTCTTGTGCTAGAAAATAGTTCGAGGTTTGCTTATTTTTAAGCAATCACATACTCTTCCGAAATAAAATTAAAATGCGTTTGCCAAGCCAATATCCAATTAGATATATTTTAAACCATATTTTTTTTCGAATTTTATGATGCTTTTGCCGAATTTTGATCGACAGTTCTGCAGAAAAGTTGCATCATTGAGTTTAAACACATTACAATAGACAAATCCCATTTACATAACATTTATCTCTTACCGTTTTGACCAAACAATAGTCTTTTTCTCCTGTAGTTTGATGAGGCACCATTAATCCATACTTATATTGTTATCGTTACTTTGAAATGATGAAAATTATTCAACCGGATGCATACATTTCTACCGCTGTGAAAACATGCTTTTTGACATTTTTTTCTTGTTTAAATAAAAAAACATCACATACCAACTTGTTGAACAGTTCTTTGCAAAAATCTAGGAATTAATGCTTTGAAAGCAATAAGGTAACTTTTTTAGGTAACCAGGTAGTTTTTCCGCTGCCATTTGAGAACGGAACAAGATATTCATAAACGGATTTTTGCATCTAACAGCCGAGGGATAAATAAATGACCAATTTTTTTTTATTTTTCACCGGATGTCCGGTGATAACAAAAATTGACCGGTAAAAATTTGAAACGTCGGTTCTGAGAAAACCGCACATTCTTCGAAGCCAATTTGTCCCTTGTCTGTTGGATGCAAAAATCTGTTTGTGAATATCTTGTTCCGTTCTCAAATGACAGTGGAAAAAGTTACCTTTAGGCGAAACACTTTTATGAATAAAAAAATGCGTTCCATATAAATTATAGCCTATAATCCTGTTGTACAATACGAAATCGTTTTTGATTCAAGAGTGTTGGAAGTTCCAACTTGGAACAGGATAAGTTATAGGCTATAACTCGAGATTTGCTGATAAACCGGTTAGGTTGTTATCGGTTTTTCAGCATTAGAAATCTATGAATCATAGTCTATGACAGTTATGAAAAAACCGAAAAGTACATTTTGTACTGAATTTTCAGTCAAAAATATTGAGATTTCGAATATCCTTTTCCCAACGGAACTCCATCTCAAAAACGTTTACTTTCTCTATAGCGCGTGTTCGAATCTCACTGATGTTGTCTAAGTGATTGTCTTAGTGATTGCTTGAGTGATTAAACACCGATAAAATTTAGCGGTCCCATTATCAAGACCCTTGCCTATAATCATACTCAAGACAATCACTAATACAACATTAGTGCCACTAATTTAGTGGGATTCGAACACGCGCTATAGAGATAGTAAACGTTTTTGAGATGGAGTTCCGTTGAGAAAAAGATATGGTGAGACGGAAAAAATGATCTCCAGTGGATTCTCCACCCTGCAATAAATCCAAATATAACTTCGTATTGGTCAACCGAGGAGGTTGAAAAAGACCGATGACAACCTAATATCGGTTCACCTTGTATGAAAGCAACAAAATTCGTCATTCTGCGAATATTTTTTTCGGTGAATAATGTTCGATGACTTACCCTTTAACCAGACTTATTACCAGGCTTTCAAAAAAAGAAGGCTTTTATCCTCTTTTCTATTCCTTTTCATAGCATAAAATTTGGGGACAGAGATAAAAAATCGCCAAAGGGATGGCTTTTTGGAAGCCTGATAATTACTATCAACCGGGCCCCGGTAACCGGGGTAGATTCTACCTCCTTAATGAGAACTGATTGTAAATTTTGCTATCACCAGTGATTCACCAACTCTTTAAATACCAAAAAGACTCAAAAACAAAATTTCACTCAAAAATTCGACTTTTGAGATAAATAAAATTTGATTTTTTATTCAATTTATTTATTTATTGCATTCACTGCAGCAAACTTTAGACTGTCGTTTTTTGGTCAAACTTTGTAATTTGACTTGAAACATTACTCATTGAAAACCAATTGTCTACTCTTGGAAACGATTTTCATCAAGAGTACTAGGTGTGATCAATCAATTATCGATTACATCACGTACTCATACGTCCTGAGTCAGGACTCCTGACACCTATGATTTGACAATTTTTCTCATGACATTTGGTTTTTCGCCAGGACGTTTGAGTATGTGGTGTAACTTTCATGTTTCAAATGATATTATGGCCGTTTCAAAGTGTACTTTCCCGTCAATAACCTCCTTAATTTACTAAAAACTTGTTTTTTTTTACTTGTTGAAAAATTTTATTAAGAATTGTTTTGTTGGTTTGTTTTGAAAGAAGAAGAAATGAACTTAACTCGTAGACTCGATTTTAGCCAACTATTTAATCACGCTCTAGGAACAGTTCAATTAGTTGCAGTATGTAAAAATCTGTATGGGATACTCGTTTTGTAGATCTAGCCTTCGTTCTTAACGTATTACACATCTCAAAGTCTAACGCCTTGTTAATCACACCACCAGGTGGTTGATCGTATTACAAGAGCACTAAACGGTTTTTTATAATTCCTATTTCTTTATGAGACCCACATACAAAGCGTCTCAAAATTTACACAAAGTAGCGAAATAAATGAGAACAAAAAAAGGTGATGAGAAGAGAATTTTTTCGATTTTTTACTTTTTTTTCTTTCTAAGAATCTCACCTTAAACTTACCGATATTTTGCCTAGTTTTTGACTTCAAACTCTATCTTCTTTTAGACGATGTTGTAGATTGAAGTGCCCATTTTTCGACTAAGGTAAATAAATTTTTAATGCGGTAAAGTGAATGGAGAAGGAATTTTTGAATAAAATTCTAGAATTCTATAGAAAATTAGAATGAAAGGTAACCGAAAATGACAAAGTTCGAAAAAAAGAGTTTCGTCTTGATCGAAAACAAAAGTACCACCCAAATTGGAAGCTGCGATGTCAACTGATCAAAAAGTTGGCTTACATTGCTATCAAAATTTTCAACCAATCAGCGTCAAAATTCGATATTTAGGTATTTAACATTTTGGGCTTAAATATAATAATTTCGATAAGTTAGAATTCGATTAAGACATTTCCGAATAATTTTAATGTCATGCATGCGTTTTCGGAGATGAGGTTATATTTCACCAATAAAAAATGTATCATAGGTTCATGGTGGGAAATACCGGTTATTATGCGGTGTAAAGGCAAAAAAATATTCAGATTATTAAAAATTCGTAGATTATTGTTCTAAATTGTTTTATTAAAAAAAATATTGCCACCATGAGATTCCTTGGGTCAAACTTTACTTCATAAACGATATTATGTAGTCATTAAATTAATTCTATAAAGGTGCTCAAAAAACACCGTACACCTAATACTCCCTTAAGTCATTTCTTCTTCTTTCAAAACAAACTACAAAACAATTTCTTAATAAAATTTTTCAACGAGTAAAAAAAAACAAGTTTTTTAGTAAATTAAGTAGTGTTATTGAAACGGGAAAGTTACGACTTTGAAACGGCCATGAATATCATTTGAACATGAAGTCACACCACATACTCAACGTCCGGGGAAAAACCAATTGTCATTGAGAAAATTGCTCAAATCTAGGTGTTCGAGGTCCTGGCTCCACGTATGACGTAGGATAATAATCGATTAATTGATTCACACCTATCCTGATGAAATCGTTTCAGAGGAGTAGACATTGGTTGCAATGTAATTGTTGCCAAGGTCACACATTACCCAAAGTTGACCCAAACGACAGTCTAAAGTTTGCTAGCATGTAATTCAAGAAAATGAATAAATTGAATAAAAAAATCAATTTTTTTATCTCAAAAGTCGAATTTTTGAGTGAATTTTGTTTTTTTGGTATTTAAGAGTGTAATACTGGGTGTAGCAAAATTAAACAATCAGTTCTCATAAGAGGTAGAATCTGACTCCGTTCCGGGTGCCCCTGTTTGATGTAATTATCAGGCTTCCAAAATAGCCCATTCCTTTGGCGATTTTATCTCGCCCTTCCATTCTAGCTAGAAAAAATAGAAAGAGGATTAAAAGCCTTCTTTTTTTTGAAATTGTAAAGTCGGTTAAAGGTTAAGTCATCGAAATACACCAATAAACCATGACAATTTNCAATTATTTTTAAGCCAAAATGTTAAACCTAATTATCGAATTTGACGCTGATTGGTTGAAAATTTTGATTAGCTGTAAGCCAACTTTTTGATCAGTGAAATCGCAGCTTCAATTTGGTGGTACTTTTGTTTCGATCAGACGAACTTTTTTTTCGAACTTTTCATTTTCGGTTCACTTTCATTTAATTTTCTAGAATTCTAGAATTTTATTCAAAAATTCCTTCTCATCACTTTTACCGCATTATATTTATCTACCTTAGTCGAAAAAATGGCTTCATTCTAAACATTCGTCTAAAAGAAGATAGAGTTTGAAGTCAAAAAAACTGGCAAAATCGGAGTTTAAGTGAGATTCTAGAAGAAAAAAAGTCAAAAATCGAAAAATTCCTTCTCATCACTTTTTTGTTCTCATTTATTCGCTACTTTGTGTAAATTTTGAGACGCTTTGTATGTGGGGTCTAAAAGAAGATAGATTTAAAAAAACCGTTTAGTGCTCTTTAATAGACTCACCACCTGGTGGTGTGATGTAACAAGGTTGACTTTGAGATGTGTAATCGTTAGACGAAGGCTAGATCTACAAACGAGTATCCTCAGATTTTTTACAACTGCCCTAGAACTGTTCTGAGGCGTGATTGAAAGGTACCAAAAAGCGACACCTACCCCCTTAACTACAGTTTTTAGAAGAAAGAAAAAAAAGAATAATATTTGTGTACAGGCTTTGGAAAAAAGTGACAGTGGATAAGCAGATTTTGGCCAATTTTTATTTTCGTTTTTTGCAAGTTTTTTAATACCATAATTTTTGCCCCACTTAATCATTTTGATCTCTCTATGCGTGCAATCAATGTCCATTCCGTTTCAGCAAATTCAAACTAACGATTCTACCGATTTTTCGTCTTTGCAAAGAGTTCTTCAAGATTATAACTCGTAATCTTGTTGCTTTTTTTTTTCTTTTCTTCAAAAGTATTATACTCAGTTTATGGCATTCCATTTCCGCCCTTTTCTCGTCCATTATCCATCCATCTTCAATAATTTGTTTGCAATTTATTAAGAATTAAATTTAAGTTAAAAAAAATATATAAGTTTAGATTGACAGTGTTTTAAACAAAAGGAAATATATAACAGAAAAAAAATATGTATATGGAAAAAAAGAAATTTTAATAGTTATGTATATATTTGACATGCTTTAGTTTTATAAGTTGCAAATAAGGCAAAACAGTGCAACTTACGACCTTTCATCTTATAACAAAATTATAAACATTAGTACAATGTTTTCCATTTAATTTGTGCTTTTTTATTTTTTTTTTAAATTTTTATAAAAATGTTATAAAACTATCATTTGTACTTAATAAATAGATAATTAAATAAATAGATAAATATGTTGAATGATTTCTATGCAAAGAGAAAAAATATATATTTTAATTGGATAATTTTTATCTGTTCTTTATGAACTTTTATTGCAAATCAAGATATTTTCAACTATGATAGACGTTGCACAGTCTTTGTGAGACAATTGAGTTCTTATTGTCTCATAGACTTTTGTTGTAACTGACGGTCTCTTTTCAGTAAAAAAAAACATAAACTACCTTTCCAGGAGTTTCTGAAAGTGTCATCTCCAAAAGTTTTTATTTTGGCAATGAAATTTGTCTTATTAATCATGATGATAGAAAAAAAACGGATAAAAACAAACTTGGGAGAAAAAAAAATGGTTTAACAGAAAAAAAAAGATTTTTTAGAAAATAAAATTAAGAAAAAAAAAAAAATTTTAAAAAAACCTTTCTTTGTCTTTATATTTTAGCAGCACAGGCAAATCATAGTTTTTTTTTTTTTTTTTGGATTTCAAAAATTTTTATTTCCAATTTTATGGTGCGATGTACAAAAAGAGTGTTTAACTTCAGGTTTTATCTTCCTGAAGAAAAAAATGATGAATCATCATTGATGATTAATAAAGTTCTATTGATAATGCCTTGAAATTAAAGAAATATGTTAACTTACGAAAATAATGAAATTTACAGTCCCAACTTGTGATTCCCAAGTAGACTTTTAATTGAAATAAAATCACAGAAAAACTGCGTGATTTCTAGCCCCAAAAAGCTGTTTCCCACTCCTTGAAAATAACGTCTTGCCGTGTGAATATTCGATCGGTTGCTCTATCGTGGACCAAGACTTAAGGGGGTAGCGGTCGTAAAAATGTACTTTTGTACTCCAATTTACCAGAATACAAAACTGCTTCGAAACTTTTGAGAATAGCCATATATCCCTTTATCACTTTTTGGTTAGAATGCGTAGCCACAACGTTCAAATCACACGTTAAAAGGAGTAGTGGCTACGCATTCTAACCAAAAAGTGATAAAGGGATATGGTAGATCTATCCTTGATCTACAAAAATAATTTATCAGGATAATTTTTGGCCGACCCTGGTGACCACCTTGCGGTGAGTTCTAGAACACTTCATCGAATTTCAAAATTACATCTCCTAGAGCTCGCATACGATCCCACTAAAACTTGGCATGACCCTGTCGGAAACACTAATGGTTGTATTTTGATGAATTTGATTTTTGAATTTCCTACTAGTTTTTTTCTAGAACTGCAAAAAACCGCCTGATTTCAAGGTTTTCGCTCTTCAAAGTACATCTCCTTATAGGTTACATTTCAGAATGCAGTATAAATTTGGGAAAAGATGGAAAAATATGTTTCTGTTATTTTGATGAAGCAAAATTTTAAAATGTTTTGTTGAATTTTAGAGAATCGCATTTTAGTAAACCGGAAGTGAAAACTCGAAAATAAAAGTCGTCGGATTTAGTCGAAAGTACCATCAAATCAACGCTTGGGTGATGGCGAGAAGAAAATCTGCTTAAAGCTTTTTGATATTTTGAGTTTTTTTGTTCGAAAATTTGGTTTCAATGTTTTCCAAAAAAAATTACTCGGAAAATTTTTCAAAAAATGAAAATTTCGAACTTTTTTTTGGATTTTTTTTAAATAAGTTTATACTTTCTGAGTGTTCCCTAGCAATGTCGTGCTATTTTTACACCTCAAAGTACCCCAAAAAGAGTACGACCGCTACCCCCTTAAATCGAACCCAGATTCATTATTTGCGCGATCAAGTATAAATCCTCAATTTAATTCGGAGAATGACAAAAAATTAAAAAAAAACTCGTTGATACAATGAAATTTAGAGTCGCCTGGGATGAGTTCAAAGCTAAAGATGAATCCGACAGGCGCCCCTGCAGTGCGTGGGAAATTCATGGTGGAAAACAATGTTTTCAAAACATCTTAGTGAAATTAGCACAGTCATTAAAGGCAGGCTAGGAAAAGGGAAGGGAAGAAAAGGGGAAAAGAAATTCAGAGGAGCCAAGGGGAAAGAAAGGGAAGCAAATTGAGAGGCTGGAGATGAAGGGGAAGAAGTTTTTCAAATAAGCTTCGAATATTTTTAAAATCATTTTTTAGATATGTTACTCACTTAAATAGCACGTGGTATATTTATTTGCAGGAAAAAGTTAACATTTTGTATTCATTTATTAACAAAATGTAAGCTAAGGCGAATAATTTTTATCTTGAAATATCTGTTATGAGGGAATATAATACTGTCCGAAGTTGCTAATATTTTTATCAGAAAGTCGACTCTTCCGATTATTTTGAGGGTACTTACGAGTCTCTACGATGAACGTTGAAATTTACGGTAATTTGATATACGGTACACCAATATACGGTATTTTGAAAAGTACTCAAATTACATAAAAAAAACTTTGGGGAGAACTTCAAAACGTTTTTAAGACTTTTTTCTCATTACATCAAAGTCGCTCGAAATAAAATCACGTGACGAAGTAATTCAAAAATAAGGTTTGGAATAATGTCATAAATTAATCCTTATTTCTTGAAAAATAAGAATCACGTGACGTTTTTGAAGAAATGCCGTTATGGTTCAAAATTCTTAAAATAAGTGTTTAATTCGGCCTCGAAAAATTTTCGGCGAAATTTTGACTACCTAATTTGTGTATTGAACCAAAACCTATTATTAATTTGAGGTCACGTGATCGTTTTTTGGGACTTTGGTGTAATGAAAAAAGTCTAAAAACTCTAAAAAACCAACTTCACTTTTTTCAAAAATTGATTTAAGTAATTTTTGATAAAAAAAACAGTACTACTTTTACCAACCATATTCCTTGAATAAACAGTCACGTGATTATTTAGGGGCTATGTTGTAATAAGAAAAAGTCTTACAATTTTTTCTGATCCCGCTCAAAGGCTTTTTCTGATGATTTAAATTTTTTTTGCAAAAAATAAGTACTGTAATACAGTAAAAATTTTCAAAAAAAAACGCACAAACGTCAATTATCCAAATAGTCGATCGATTACTTTGTAAATTGTCATTCATACATGATTAAGGGTCCTAAATTGCGATTAAAGGCCATCTTGCCACGAATGGCCAGAAAGACACTACGGACAGGGATCGGATTTTTTGAAAATTTCACCAGGTCGGGTCGTATTTTTTTGAAAATTTTCCGACCCAGGTCGGGTCGGGTCGGTAAAAATTTAAGGGGATTGTGGGTGCTTCCAGCAATGTGCTGGGGAGAAATGAGCCCTTTTTAAAACTCAAATATATTTCGTGAGAATTAAGTGGACATCTATGTTTTTAATTGCACATTGTAGTTCGTAACCTTGAAATGTATAAAAGTGATAAATTTTTAGAAAATATTTTAACATGAGCCGTTTAATTCATAAAACCTAATTGCTTCTTTTACTCTTTATTGATCTATTTCGTGATATCCACGTATTAAAAAATGACATAATGNTTTTTGCAAAAAATAAGTACTGTAATACAGTAAAAATTTTCAAAAAAAAACGCACAAACGTCAATTATCCAAATAGTCGATCGATTACTTTGTAAATTGTCATTCATACATGATTAAGGGTCCTAAATTGCGATTAAAGGCCATCTTGCCACGAATGGCCAGAAAGACACTACGGACAGGGATCGGATTTTTTGAAAATTTCACCAGGTCGGGTCGTATTTTTTTGAAAATTTTCCGACCCAGGTCGGGTCGGGTCGGTAAAAATTTAAGGGGATTGTGGGTGCTTCCAGCAATGTGCTGGGGAGAAATGAGCCCTTTTTAAAACTCAAATATATTTCGTGAGAATTAAGTGGACATCTATGTTTTTAATTGCACATTGTAGTTCGTAACCTTGAAATGTATAAAAGTGATAAATTTTTAGAAAATATTTTAACATGAGCCGTTTAATTCATAAAACCTAATTGCTTCTTTTACTCTTTATTGATCTATTTCGTGATATCCACGTATTAAAAAATGACATAATGCCGATATTATTGGTCAGAAAAAAATTCTCTACAATGACAACAGAAATTATTTTATAAATTCATCTTAAGGGGGTTCTATAGGCCTTAGAAAACTTTTTTGATTGTCCCATTGTAGAGAATTTTCCACTGAGTTTTTTAAAGCTTAGGATTTTTTTCAAAAAAAAAATAAGTTTGAAATTTTTTGAGAATTTGAAGTGTGAAAGGTACCAATTTCGATCTAGAATTTTTATTTGTTCACCTTTTTCAAAATTGCGAATGTAGACACTTAACTCGAAATACTGCCAAAAAAACGTTTTTAATTTCAATTTTTAATTTTTTTAACTTTCAAAAAGTTCAGAATTTCAACAAAAACTAGAAATTCACAACGTTTCTAAGACTTTGGAGTGGAAAATTGG
Source organism: Oikopleura vanhoeffeni (assembly GCA_004367855.1). NCBI lineage: Eukaryota > Metazoa > Chordata > Appendicularia > Copelata > Oikopleuridae > Oikopleura > Oikopleura vanhoeffeni. The sequence goes on from SCLH01001204.1 coordinate 219,980, forward strand.
AAAAAAGCTACTGTTCAGACCTTATTCAGCCTTTGCGATGAATTTGAAGCACAAATTAAAAAAAATATACATATTTTCAAGGAGAAGTATTGCTTGCGTGAGGCTCCCAAATACGCTGTTTTGACCCACTAAGAGCAAAAATTTTGAAATTTTCTACCGCTCGGAGCGATGCGCATTCATATTTTGGAGGTAATTTCGCAAATAACAAGAAAAAGTGATGAGACTGAATGAGGAGTAGGCTTTTTAGTCTTTTAGGGACGCCTACAAAAACCCATTTTATGAGCGTAGGTTGAGGTATCAGATGCTCTGAATAGTACTGCACCTTCCTAAGAGTTGTACTACGTATTTAAAAGAAAAATTATTATTTTCTATGAAGTCAGGTTTCTCAGAAACTTCACTTAAAAATGTGTAAAAAGAGCCCAATTATCGTGCCCCACATCCTTCGCTAGGCAAAAGTTCTTCTGTAGGCAAGGTTCTATAGGCCAAAATGGACTTTTTTGAATTGCTTATTTCTCTCGCATAGACATAGGAAGTGAATAAAACATTTCTGATAAGTTAGTTCGTTAATCTCTGGATGACGTTTTGAATCATATTTTGGAGATAGCATGTTGAACCAACCGGTAAATGAGGCTTAACCAGGAGCAAAAATTTCTTGAAAAGCTCGTTTATTTTTTTTCGTCCTATTTAGGAAATGTTTTCAAAATTTGACATTATCTGCGAAATTCAAAGGCGGAAAAAACTGTTTTGCCCTTTTTTTAATTTTCTCACTAAAAAGGTATCAAAGCTGGCGAAAAGGACTGTTTTTTGCTATATTTGGCCACTGGAAAGTTGTATTTTTTGTGTCATGCTACATGGCAAACTATTTTTCCGTGCACTATAGTGTTTTCGTAATAATTGTTAACAAAACTGTTTTGCCTGATTTAACGATTTCATTTTTAACTCCCAGTAGTACGATTTGAAATTTATTTTTGACATCCATTTCGTCCAATCATGTTTTTTTAATACCAAACGATTCGTAAGTTGAATTTTTTTGAGAAACGGTTATTATAAACTATGACCAAATATTTAACGTTCGAGCGCTAGAGCAGAAAGATTTTTTATTTTCGACACTTCTGAAAAAATTTTTAATATTAATTTTAATATTTTTTCCGAAAATTTTTGGTAATTTTTATTACGATCGTTTTTCGAGTTATTATGACTAAAAAAAGCCACGATTGAGTTTCAAAAAATTCATTAAATATAGACCTCTAGCTCTTTTAGTTCAAAAGATACGACTGCCTATAGCAACCTATAACTTCAAAATTAAGCTGTTTCAATATAAAAATTAATGTATTTTCAAATTTTTTATTTTCTTTATATAATTAAACAATCTTACGTGAGATCAAAAATTCTAAAATTCAGTCAAAAATAATTCATTACAAAAGATATGGGCTGCCTATTTAGAACCCCCTTAAGAATGAATTATAAAAATAATTTCTTGTTGTCATTGCTAGAGAATTTTTTACTGACCAATAAATCGGCTTATGTCATTTTTTAATACGTGGATATCACGAAATAGATCAATAAAGATAAAAGAAGCAATTAAGGTTTTATGAATCTAAACGGCCCTTCCTCATGTTTTTTTTTTTTTTATTTTCCTCTTTTTTTTTTTAAAATATTTTCTTAAAAATGTTATCACTTTTTATACATTTCAAGGTTACGAACTTACAATGTGCAATAAAAAACATAGATGGTCCACTTAATTCTCACGAATATATTTGAGTTTAAAAAGGCTCATTTCTCCCCAGCACATTGCTGGAAGCACCCACATCCCCTTAATGTTACCACCATACCACCCCCCCGACGCCCGACCCGCCTGTCCGGCGGGTCTCGGAAAAATTTTCTAAAGAAAAATCGACCCGGACCTGGTTTGAAAAATTCAAATAATCGGCATCCCTGTCCGTAGTGTCTTTCTGGCCATTCGTGGCAAGATGGCCTTTAATCGCAATTAGGGACCCTTAATCATGTATGAATGATACAAAAAGATCGACATTTATATTAGCGTTTTTCTTGAAATTATGATTAAGTACTATTTGAAAATTATATCGAGCTGCGGATCAAACATTTGATTCTAACATAGCCCTAATAACATGATGTATTCAAGAAATGTTGTTAAGTGTTCGTTAAAATTAATATTTTAAGTGTGGTTTGATTAAACTTTTTTACTGTATTACAGCTACTTATTTTTTTGCAAAAAAAATTTAAATCATCAGAAAAAGCCTTTGAGGGGAATCAGAAAAAATTGTAAGACTTTTTCTTATTACAACATAGACCCTAATAATCACTGTGACTGGTTTATTCAAGAAGTATGGTTTGGTAAAAGTAGTACTGTTTTTTTTATCAAAAATACTTAAATCAATTTTTGAAAAAAAGTGAAGTGGCTTTTTTTAGAAGGTTTTTAGACATTTTTTCCATTACACCAAAGTCCCAAAAAACGATCACGTTGACCTTCAAATTAATAAATAAGCGTTTTGGTTCAATACACAAAATAGGTAGTCAAATTTCGCCGAAAAATTTTTGAGGCCGAATTAAACACTTTAATTTAAGAATTTTGAACCATAACGTGCATTTCTTCAAAAACGTCACGTGATTCTTATTTTTCAAGAAATAAGGATTAATTGTATGACATTATTCCAAACCTTATTTTTGAATTACTTCGTCACGTTGATTTTATATTCAGGACTTGGATGTAATGAGAAAAAAGTCATTAAAAAACGTTCTTGAAGTTTCCCCAAAGTTTTTTTATGTAATTTGAGTACTTTTTCAAAATACCGTATTTGGTGTACGCGAGTATATCAATTACCGTAAATTTCAACGTTCATCGTAGAGACTTCGTAAAGTACCCTCAAAATAATCTGGAAGAGGTCGAACTTTCTGATAAAAATCATAGCAAACTTCGGACAGTATTAGTATTCCCTCATAACAGATATTTCAAGATACAAATTATTTCGCCCTTTAGCTTACATTTGCTTCAATAATATGAATACAAAATGTTACTTTTTCTGCCAAATAAATATACCACGCTGCTATTTAAGGAAGTTAACATATCTAAAAAATGATTTTAAAAATATTCGAAGCTTATTTGAAAACTTCTTCCCCTTCAATCTCTTTTTTTCAGCCTCTCAATTGCGCTTCCCTTTCTTTCCTTGGCTCCTCTGAATTTCTTTCCCCTTTTCTTCCCTTCCCTTTTTCTTAGCCTAGCTTTAATGATGTGCTCTAATTTCACTAAGATGTTTTGAAAACATTGTTTTCACCATGAATTTCCCACGCACTGCCACGGGCGCTGTTGGATTCATTCTTTAGCTTTGCAAACTCTATCCCAGCGACTCTAAATTTCATTGTATCAAACGCAGTTTTTTTTTAAATTTTTTGGTCATTCTCCCGAATTAAATTGAGGATATTATACTTGATCGCGGCAAATAATAATCTGGGTTCGATTTAAGGGGTAGCGGTCGTTTTACTCTTTGTATGTGATTTGGGTACTTGAGTGTAAATAATAGCACGACATTGCTAGGGAACACTCAGATAAGTATAAATCTTATTTTAAATAAAAATCCGAAAAAAAAGTTTCGAAATTTTTCATTTTTGAAAAATTTACGAGTAATTTTTTTTGGAACATTGAAAAAATTTTCGAACACATAAACCAACTCAAAATGATCAAAAAGCTTTTAAGCAGAATTTCTCTCGCCATCACCCAAAGCTCGTTGATTTGATGGTCCTTTCGACTTAAATGGCAGACGACTTTTTATTTTTCGTAGTTTTCACTTCCGGATTTACTTGAATATGCAAGTTTCCTCTAAAATTCAACAAAACATTTTTAAATTTTGCTTCATCATAATGTAACAGAAACATATTTTTCCATCTTTTCCAAATTTTTACTCTAGCATTCTGAAATGTAACCTATATAAGGAGATGTACTTGGAAAGCGAAACACCTTGATAAATCAGGGTTTTTTTGCCAAAGTTCTAGAAAAAACAAGTTAGGAAATTCAAAAATCAAATTCATTCAAAATACAATCCAATAGTGTTTCCTGAACAGGGTCATGCCAAGTTTAGTGGGGATTCGGTATGCTGAGCTCTAGGAGAAGTAATTTTGAAATTCGGATTGAAAGTGCTTCTAGAACTCACCGCAAGGTGGTCACCAGGTGGATCGGGCCAAAATTATCCTTGATAAATTGATTTTGTAGTATCAAGGATAGATCTACCATAATCCCTTTATCACTTTTGTTAGACATGCGAGGCCACTACTCCTTTTATACGTGTGATTTGAACGTTGTGAGCTACCGCATTTTAACCAAATAAGTGATTAAAAGGGATTATATGGCTATTCTTCATAAAATTTTCGAAGCCAGTTTTGTTGTATTTCTGGGTAAATTTGAGTAGTACAAAAAAGTACATTTTTTACGACCCGCTACCTCCCTCTTCAAGTTTCTGGTTCCACGATTAGAGCAACGATCGAATATTCAACACGGCAAAGACGTTATTTTTTCAAAGGGGAGTTGGGAAACAAAGCTTTTTTTGGGGGCTTTAGAAAATCCACACCGGCGGGGGCAGTTTTTTTTTTCTGTGGAATTTTTTTTTTTTATTTTTTTTCAATTAAAAAAAAAAAAGTTTTTTTCTTTTTTTTTTTGACCCTTTTTTTTTGGGGGGGGGGGGGGGAAAAATCCCAACAAGTTTGGGGACCTGTTAAATTTCATTATTTTCGTAGTTAATCTNCTCCTTGAAAATATGTAGATTTTTTTTAATTTGTGCTTCAAATTCATCGCAAAGGCTGAATTAAGGTCTGAACGGTAGCTTTTTTCCAATTTGCCACTCCAAAGTCTTAGAAACGACTTGTGAATTTCTAGTTTTTGTTGAAATTCTGAACTTTTTTGAAATTAAAAAAATTAAAAATTGAAATTTAACGTTTTTTGGCAGTATTTCGAGTTAAGTGTCTACATTCGCAATTTTGAAAGGTGACAAATAAATTCTAGATCGAAATTGGTACCTTTCACTTCAAATTTCTCAAAAATCTCAAACTTATTTTTTTTTGAAAAAAATCCCAAGCTTTAAAAAACTCAGTGGAAAATTCTCTACAAAATGGGACAATCAAAAAAGTTTTCTGAGAAATCTCAATTATCGTCCCCCACATCCTTAATTCGCCGAAAATTATTTTTGAAAATTCCTTGCTATAGTTGAATATAGGCAAAATGTAAATTTTTTAAAAAACGGACTATTTCTCACGAACGCTACATGCGATTTTTTTCTCTTTCTCAAATAATCTTCGTGAATCTCCAAGCTAAATATGCAACAGAAAAATTTTTAATAATTTCTGTCAGATTTCTCGCAATCACTATTTTATGCAGATCTACTGCGCGCGATCATTACATTGATTAAGCTAAAAATTTAAATATTGAAAAAAGGGCAAAAATCTTAACAATTATAATACTGAAATACTTTCATTTATAGTTATTTTTTGCTGTAATTATTATTCTTTGTAATTTGAGACTATCCTATGTCTAGAATTTTAAATAAATTAATTGTTTTTGCAAGCAAATCCGATATTCTAGAACTAGTTATTCGATAGTAATAAACTTTTTTTTGCTCGCAATCAATTTCTCGTGTGCTGGATTGTCGGATACAAAAAAAATAATACCGAATTTGAGACCGTGGTCAAAAATAACTACTGCACCCACAATCCCCTTAAGGATTTTTTTTAAACTTTCGGTTCTTCTTTCTGATTGGCCGAAATTAAAATTTCAGTTTATGCTGTTTTGAAAATCGTATAGTTTGAGAAATTTGCGATCAAGGTTCATAATATGGAATTCCCAATTTATGCGTAGAAGCATGTTTTTTGGGGCTCTGAAAACCGTAAAAACTCCCAAAAAACCTTTATTTTTATACAACTGAAGAATTTTATTCATATTAAATTCGGCTGATTTCGAATTTGTTTCTAATGGAAATAAATAAATGACATAAAACGCCTTCTGTCGGCCTTCGGCCGATTTGGGGCCGATTTTCAAAAAAATTAAACAAATAACATAAAATTTTTTTCAATCGGCCTTCGGCCGATTTGAGACTCATTTCGGACTTTATTAATGAAGTAAATACAAAGTCATCCATTTAAAAAAACGTTTTTTTGAACACCTAAGAGTTCATTTTTTGTGTTTTCGGAGCTGAAAAGTATCATTTTTAAATGTTTACAATCTTGAAAGTTTCATGTGCATTCAATAGATAGAAAACGTACCGTACACATTCGTAAAGTTCAAGAATTTTAATGTTTCGAAACAATTTTTCTTTCCGGTGATAGTTATCACATTTTTTGTAGCTGATCAGACCGAAAAGTGTTCAAGGAATATCTTACAGTAGAAAATTCTAAAATTCAATTAAATTCATAATTTCTCGAAAAACGTTGTTTTGCACAGCTGGGAGAATTAAAACCTATTTTGTCTTATAGGTGTTCAAAGTGTATGAAGTACATATAGAAAAACCTATTGTAGACAGTCGTAAAGTTCTAGAATTTAAGACCAAAGACAGATTTTTCGAAAATTTTCGCCCCTACTCGACCTAGTTTTCAGATCGAAAATTTTTGACCCGTCTCGACCTGGTTTCCAGGTCAACATTTTCGACCAAGAGAAATCGGATCCCTGTGATATCTATAAATTTTCGGAATATTTAGAGAATAATAATAAAATGATTGATTTATAGCATAAACTACATAAAAAATTAAGTATTTTCAGAGAAATTTCTGCGGGTCGGAAGATCGGTTACTTTTCCAGGTCGGGTCGGCACCGACCTGACCCGACCTGCGTTCAGGATCGAAAAATCCGATCCCTGACTACGGACGATTTGAAATAAGAAATTTCAAAACTCAAAAATGGGTATCGATGTTTGTAAGCTATCTCTTTTTTCCCAAAAAAAACGGTTTAAAGTGCGAAAAGTGACCTTTAAGTCCTCAGGTTCTCACGGGAGTTAAAATAGCGGTATCACAAATAAAATAAGCTGACTCGACAGCGAAGGGTTTTCTCCAGAGTGGTTTTTGATTGCAACGTTATCGGATGTACCGGCTGGTCAAAATTAACCGGTAAATATAGCTTCCGAAACCGGAAGTGATATTTCAATTATTTACATATACCAAAAGATGCGCAGTTATCGGTTTTCTGGAACCGTATTATGAACTAGGGGTTATAAATGACCACAAAGTGCCACTAGAGGGAAATTTGTATCATGGGAAAATACCACTTACGGTTTTCACTCAGGATATAAATTCCCCTATGGCGCCACCTTGCGGTCACTTCTGACCCCTAGTTCATAACACCGTTTCCAGAAAACCGTTTCCAGAAAACCGATAACTGCGCATCTTTTGGTACATGTAAATCATTGAAATATCACTTCCGGTACCGGAAGCTATACTTTACCGGTTAATTTTGACCAGCCGGTACATCCGATAACGTTTCAATTAAAAACCACTCTGGGGTAACCCTTCGCTGTCGAGTCAGCTTATTTTATTTGTGATACCGCTATTTAAACTCTTGTGAGAACCCGAGGACTAAAAGGTCACTTTTCGCACCTTTAAACCATTTTTTTTGAAAAAAATCTCAAAACCAAAAAAAATCCTATGTCTTAAAATGACAAAAAAAAAATTCTCTACAAGATAGCTTAAAAACATCGATACCCATTTTTGAGTTTTGAAATTTCTTATTTCAAATCGTCTACGGGAGTTAAGACTTATTTTATAAACATTTCAAATTAAAAATCCCATGTTCCGCCATCGGCCGACCCGAGACTTATTTTCTGCTAAAATAACTTTTGAAAAAAAATTATTTCAAGAATAAACATCTCGTTTATATATATGAGGTTTCGCGTGGCGGCAGAGGAAATCACTAGACTCGATCAGCTTTGAGTGAGCCGAGACTGGGCTTTGTTTCTATTAAATCGTTTTGTAGTAGAATTTCCGATAAGCTTATCTTTATTAAAAGTCTTCCTCGCGATTATTTGGGAGAGGTGAACGTATTTCTTGACAAGTCACTATTTGACAGAATACATAAAATATTATTTTTTGCATCAAAAAAGAGAAACAAAAATGTCTTGAAATTTGGAGCCAATGAATAACCAACAATAGAAAAAAGGCATGTAAAATATTTCATTTATTTAGGAAAATATTGATAAACTTAATTATGCAAAATTATCGCTGATATATTTAGCTTGTCTACAAATAGATTTCGCTTAAAATTCACCATTCTGGGTTTATTTCTAAAATACGTACTGTGCAAAATTTTACGGCGTGTACTTTGATATAATTATATTTTCCAATTTTTTTTATATAAAATTTTGTTTATCTTACTTTGGTTAATCAGTGACGTTGAACAAAAAACTAATATCGGCATTTATCTTATTAATTTAGCTAAAAATCTTAGATTTTATTTGAAGCAGGTGCTATAACTTATAGGTGCCTATGTATAGTCTATACCTTATAGACGTATAACTATATAGTGCTTTTCTAGGCGACACATCATTGTTTCAAACATTTGTAGTCGGGAGATATTTAATATGTTTAAAGGCAGGAGTCGGAGCTTAGCATATAGGAAAAATCGAACCAGATTCCGATCTTCATACTTACAATTTCTATCCGACACGTCATGACACATTGTTTACGAATATTCATCCGTAACCGAAATTTCACATTGGAAACTCTTTTTAAAAGTGAATATAAAGTGAAAAACGGCGGAAGTTAGTGTTTTTAATCAAAAAACATTTTTGACCAAAATTCTCATCATTTTCAAAAAGCTTGTAAATTTTAACTACGGTATTATTATTACTTGTCTATTTGCAGCTATGATAAGACCGTCTACAATATTTAACCCCTTTCCGCGGAAAAGTGCTGAACATCGCAACATGTTGATAATATTGAACTTATACAGGTATGCAGGATCTTTATAATATATAATTATCTTTCTGGCTTTTTGCTTGATTTTTTTCTGTCTTTTGAATGTATTAAAAAAATTCTATATTTTAATTTAATATTTGGAATAATTTGCGTTAGTTTACTTATAATTTTAAATAATTTTGAACCCTGATATCAAAAAAAAATCACAAAATAGAGAATATACACAAAAATAAGGGATTATTTTCATATTCAAACTTTTCCAAATTATTCGGATTTTTTATTTAAAGAGGAACATAAAAAAATAAAACATTGTTTTAAGTACTTTCGCCACCTTTATCACCCAAAACATGAAAAAATATTTTATTGTTTTTTCTTAGCTTTCAAATTGTTAGCTTTTTCTAGATTTTTAGAATCCTCCAATCCACGCCAGCTGACTACCTTAACATTTTTACAAAACTCCATCACAAACGATCCAGAGTTATCCATGAGTAATTCCAACCAGAATTTCCAATTTTCAAGATTTGTAATTTTAAACCTTCAGCCCACCATGAAGTTCGGCCAATCAGACACCTCCAATCTTCCATTTACCCATTGTTTTTTTGAAATTTTATATTTTTCCAGAATCAATTTCAACTTCATTATTGACTTCACAAATCAAACCCTTTTTATTCATTTTTAAATGTATTTTTTTAATTAAGACAAGATAAAAAAAAGAAGCTTTGCTGATCAGAGATTTTGTGTTTGACCTTTGAAGCATTTATGAAGACATTTTCCAGCTGTTGGTGGTTTTTCCAAATATACATTTTTAGACTTTTGTGTTTGTTCTGAGCCGAATTTGTATACATATATTTTTAAGTCTTAAGATTTTTAATTTTGGATTGGTTTTGTAGATTTTGATTTCTGGTTGGATGGTAATTGAAAATTCCAAAATCCGACTCAAAAGTTTCCAAAAATAGAGCAAACTGATTTCAAAAGGCTTCGCAAATAGTATTATACTGATATCAGCTAAAGCTAACGATAACAAGCAAAACAAATTAAGTGACTAATTTTTCTTTCATACAATATTTTTTGTAGAAAAATATGTTTGTTATCAGAAATACCTATCAGAGTCTAGGCTTGAAAAAAAGCTTTTCCCGTTATCAGTGATAACTTATCACCATTTGTTGATTATGAGATTTCTATTTAAAAGAAATTCTACTACATTGTGTAGTCTACACAACAATTTTTGGCCACTAAACAAAAATGAATATCAACAAAATATACAAAGGAATAAAAGTCTGGAAAAAGGTGAAACTCATATATATTTGATAAAATATTTGATACTCATTTAAAACGATAGTATAAGTAATACGATAGTTTGTGTACTTATTCTTTGAAATGTTAAATCCCCTTTTTGGGTTTTTAACCACCTTTTTGGGCAACCTTAATTTTATTCGGAAATTTATTTTTGTAATATTCCGCACATTCAAACGAGTAAAATGTGTGCCACGGGGTTAAAGATGAGGAGTTTGAATACTAAACATGAAAACTATGATGATAACAATATTAAAAGAGGTCATTTGCAATCAAGTTACCGGTTATATCACTTGTAAACGCGGCAGAGAACCAGGAAAAATTCTTTGCTTAGCTTCTGCGCAGTTGCGCCAGCTACTGCTCGCAAATGTTTTGAGCGTAGTCTTAGTGAAAATCACTCGTACAAAATCACCCGAGGCTAAACAATGGAAGCCCGCAAGCCAATCGTGAAACTCGCACTCATAGTATGAATATGAGTCTCATACATTCACTGCCCGCTCGTTCCCTTTCCTCACGCTGCGCTTAGCGACACAAATCTTTACAAAGGTTCCATAAAGGGATATAATACTGTCCGAAGTTGTGTACTATCGTAGAAACCAGGCTACCCTAGTTAATTAACGGCATTAAATTTCAATTAACTTCAACACTACAGGTTGGTTTTCGATTTGAAATAATAGCTATTCCACGGTGGAATTTCCACCAAACGATTTTCGGCCAAAATCGACCACTTAGGTTAGATTTGTCACATATACTTTGTCACATATTGATCTTATAAAAACTCATTTTTTATCAACGTTTCGATTTATTATCATTCTCAAGATTGAACTTAATGTAAGCGAAAGAATAAATTATCAAAGTCTGAAAGTCCAGAATTTTTTGCAAAAATTTTTGAACTTGACAGAAATTACCTAATTTTTTTCACAAAAAAGTGAAACGAAAATATCATCTAATTTTACACAAAAAAGTGTAATTTAAAAAATAATTTTTAAATTTTGCATGTTTAGTGCATTTTGTATAAGTTTTTCATAGTTGGATCGTAATATCAAAAAAGTTTAAAAGCCCTATGATCAAACTGATCATTAAGTGAAGGTAAACCGCTTCTTATGAGGAAAGCTTCATTCTTCTCACGATCTTTCGTGTTTCTGAATCCTTTTTCATATACTGATCAGTTCCAAATTGTATTCCGCGTTTTGTGGTTAGATTTTTTTCTCATAAAAATTGATATTATCCTGAAAAAATGATATCTATTTCGAAAAATTGCATTTTTGACGAAAATAGGAGGTTTTTCGACTATTTCAACCGATGAAATCAATTTCAAGTTCCGCCGGATACCGGGCGTCAAAAAATTTATTTTTGAAAATAAAAGTTCTCATTTTTTCCGAAGTATTTCAAAAAAATTTGGTAGCAAAAAACAATTTCGAAAATTTACAATTTTTCGATTTTTTTTTGCTACCAAATTTTTTGAAATACTAATGAAATTTTTTTTTAAATTTGATTTTTAAAAAATCGAAAATTTCCTTAAAAAGTTTAATATGACACCTTCGTTCTGAGATATATGTGCCAAAAAATTGGTGGTAACTAAAGTTAACAATGCGGTTATTTTGATAATAATAAAACAAAATTGGACCAAACGGCCATCCCTTTTTTCCAATTTCTAAGTTTTTTTCTCGAAAAATCGAGGTTTGAGAGCCTGAAAATCATAAATTTCAAAATTTTTATTTATCAAATTGTGCTAATAAAATTAATAAATAGCGCTAAAGCGAAAATTATCGATTAGGCATCTGAATTAAAATAATTAAATACTGAAAATACGAAAAATCGCCATATTTCGCTCAAGTGACGACAATTTTTTTTAATTTGTTTTCCTCTCAATTTGATATTTGACTGTCCCATTAACCCACATACTCATTTTGGTAATATATTATATACCGAATGTGTTTTTTTGTGAATCTTCTCGGGGAAATTTTTTCCCTGCTGAATAAAGGAAATTGAAACTTTAAATTTACATTCGTTATCAACCCTCAAATGACGATTTCCTTAAAAATATCTAATATTTCGATTTATTTTTCCTGCCAAATCTAAGATTGCATGTAAAAATGTATTTTAATTTATATATCTCTTTAACACCTTTTGCTTAATCTAGGATGTGCGGGCTGAAAAGCGGCCTCATGAGTGGCTAGGAGGGGTCTTATGAGTGTTAGGATTGGCTCCCTCAGCCCGCACATCCTAGTTTAAGCAAAAGGTGTTAAAAGGATATGGGCTTTTGGCTTTATTGCACTTTACGACCATTGATGCTCATTCTCAATTTTGTCTATTCAAGAGAATCATGTTATTCCCGGTACTTAGACAGTGCGGATTCTGATAGTAAAATACACACGAATTTTATGAAATTTGAAATTATTAAATGTTTCTAAATTTTCTATCTTTGGGTTTCAAAATTATTTATCTTACTTCTCTGGTTTGGGGACTTTAGCCATTTGGTTATGTCGAAATCGTGAAAGTGAAAAAACTAGAATGAGTTTTTGAACACGAAAAATAATTTTTTTTGTAGAGAATTATAATATTATTTTTATTTGTAAGCGATGAAAATATTTGATTAACCAATCAAAAATTATTTCAAAAAAACTGGTTTTTCACATGTCAAATATTATATTTGAAATATAATTTTTCTTTAAAAACAGTTTCCATATTTGTTAAACAGAAAATTCACATATTTTCAGCTACAGTAGTAAATTTATCTTACAAAAAAAATGTTCGGCCTTTAAACTCAATCATAACTTCTTGGCATCATGTTTTGGGATGGGTGAATAAGATAATGCAGACTTTGGAGCTTCAGGAATCACATATTGAGTTTGCAGTGTTTTCTTGACAAAAATTAGGAATCAGTGCATCATTGTCGACTTGGGGATTCTGTGTGAAGTTTCTGTAAGAGTTGAATTTGGTGAAACAGCCACTGAAAATATTATTTATTTTATAAAAAACAAGTTTAATAACAAATACTAAAGAGCTTTACAGATATAAGTATCGGAAAATTGAAAAGGGGTCCTTTTCGATTTTTTTGCTAAATAAAAACAGTCGTATATAACTTGTAAAAAAGGATAAGCTATGTAGATTATGATAAAGCGCTTTAGTCATTTTAAGTTGTTAAAAATACGGTCGTTACATCTAGAAAATCAAACAACCTCTATATCTGAGCGGTTGTGGAATCGGCGTCACTTTCGCTACAATCAGCGCGTGAGTCGCCGTCGTTATATTCAATGTACGGAAGTGAGGCGCCATATAATCTGATATTTTCCTCTCGATAAATTTGGAATCGGGCTAGATACGTTTTTTTACCAGATGAACGGGTAGAGGATTATCCGTATAAAAACTATCAACAGTATACGGAATCATCTTTAGTTTGTCGTCATTTGGCTCTTTCGTCATGAGGTCATATATGTCGCATTGACGCTGAAGGGGCATGCAAATTCTGTTATCCATTGGTTCGATGTAGTTTATCCAAACGTAGTCAAGCCCCTATAAGTAGTGAATTTTGAGGGAGTTTTTTTCTTTTTTGAAAAATTTATTTTGTTTTTAAGAAATTTTGTAAAAACCAGAAATAAAATATGGATATAGCTTGAAATGCTATACTAAGTTTTTCCTTTTTTTGCAAAAACCAGTAGGAAAAGTTGATTGACAACTATATAAGTGATTTTTTTCAATAAACGGACCTCACATTTGAAAAATTCGATTAAATATTCCTTTTGACGACCATAGAATTGATGCCCCCTTAAAATATAAGATTATTAATAGCCAAATATAATGTTGATTCTAACATACAATTAATAAATATTAATACTGAAGGTACGTAATGTACAAATTTTGCATATTATAAATGTAGGTGAAATACACCTCATGACTACAAAAAAACATTTATAAAATGAAACTTAAATTTATAATTTGATGTAGAGTGAAATTCAAAATAACGTTAGAAGGCAAGTTTTTTTATTTTTTTTGAAAAAAAGGACTAAAATTAACTATAAAAGTTAAACGTAGAAATATGTAATGGTCCTTTACTTACGTTGTAGACCACTTTGAGTTTTGAGGCCATGCATCGCAACTTGACAAAACTCTGTAGGGCGTTTTGACTAAAAGAGCAAATTTCAATGTGATAATATAATAAATGTATTATATACTCACATCTGAAAAGTGAGCTCGGATAGTCCAGAATATACCCAGTAGACAGTATATCTGTTTTAGCACGATTATGGACGTATGGGTGAAGTTCGAGAATTCTGTCATATCTAGCGGGACTAGAGTCTATAGCGTCGCAGAACTTCGGGAAGTCCCGCCACAGTACGCTCATATCGGACTTATAACAGAGTACGGTGTCAATTGCGGCTTGTACACTGTATGATTCCTCCTCCATTTTAAATTCTTCAGGATTAGCCTAGAGGAATTTTTTTATATATAGAAAATTGACAACTAATTTCACGAAGTAATAACTATGAGTGTGAAAAGGATCAGTCTGTATACGAAAATGCTCAATCTGTTTTACTAACTATTAAATCGTTTTTTTCTCTAGAAATTATAATTTTTGAAAAGACCATGTTTTGTAAAAGCTTTGATTAGAATGGATGATTTTTAAACTAAAAATTCTGCTATTACACAAACTGTATCTTGAGGAATACAGCGAGACCAATATTCATCAAGTATACAAAGAATTACAATGAGATTTCAATGATATGACTCACAACTATATGGGAAACAATTTACCATATATAAACTATACTTACAAGTGACTCACATTCGGTGAGAATCCAACGAATTCTTTCCACATCTCGTACTGTCGCTCGCACACCGTCTTCGTACTCAATCACAAGGCATTTATAGGACCTGTGAATAACCCGTCGACTCATAGACGATCTTTCACCTTCGCTCATTTTTTTTCAAAAAGTCAAATACTAAAACAAATTTTTTTTCTCTATATAAAGATAGAATCACATTTAAAGATTATCTGAAAAAATATGCAACGCAGCTTTGATATATCATTATATATATATTTAACGATTAAACTGTTTTATACTAAAATAACAAAATAATATATGACTAATGTATGACTCTACTCTTAACCAATAAGAAACCCAACAGCTTAGTCATAAAATGAGTAATTTGCATGATGTTTTGTTAAGTTCGATTTAAGGTATGGATTGGAATCTGAAGACAGAATTTTGTGGTAACACTACTTGATTGGATAAGAGATATAAATGCTAATTATATAATTATAATAATATTACTCTAAAATTAACGACCTACTGTATTAAACAATTTATTGATTAATCTGTCGTAGTCACTCTGTACCCTTTGAGTGCAAATAAACAACAATAATAATGTAAAGAGAATTAAATATGCTTTTTTGAAATTCGTAAGTGCCGATTGACTGAGTAACGAGTTGTTTTGAAATGCTGAGTACACGGGTTAATGAATAAAATTTATTTAATATACTGTATGTTTTTTCTCGTGGAAAAATTTAAGGATGGTTGGGGAGAATCCATTAAGATATTAGGGAGAATTCTCCTCGCCCTTCCTTAAATTTTCCAGCTAAAAAAAGACATACTGTAAATTTTGTTTTGTTGTCAGAAAATACGTGGTTTAACAGTAGTAAAAGTACAGCAATTAAGATAATAATAGATTCAATTTTCTTGCTCTAAGGTGAATCGGTATACTCATTTATCAAAGTGCTCTGCCAACTCATCACCAAGCAGCCCTTTTTCGTTTGAAAATTACTTTTTTTCAGCCAACTTATAGGCGGTTTTGTTTCAAATAACCCTCTTTGATTAAAAACGCTCAGTGCAGTTTTCACCGATTTTGTTACAAATTGTTACATCATTTTATCATGTTGAAACGCATGTTTTACCTATCTTCTAAGGATGCCTCTCTTGTTAAATCTAACATTTAATCTACTGTATAATCTCACTTAAGGGAGTGGGTGTCGCAGATTTTGACAGTTTACGAAGCTTTTTTTGGATAAACTAGCAGAGCTGATACCCCAAAAACTTTCGCATCTTGAAGAACAACTCTTCACGGTGATTTGTAATTTAACAATAATTAGATACAATCCCACCTACGCCTACACCTACGCTTTTAAAAAACCTCCTAAAAAAACACTCAGAATAAATTTTCTCCTTCAATTTTCACCATTTTTCATTATTTTTTTGGTCCAGGATCCAAGAAGCCTCACACATAATGCATTATTGTCTTTACTCGGAATTTTGTTTTGGCGGCCAAAAAACGAAACAAAATTATTGATTTATTTATGATTTAAATTGAAAGTGCGCTAATTTGTTTTCTTTGACGCTACCGAGTTAAAAATTGCACCAAAATCCTTAAAAGTGTTTGTATTTACGGAAAAATATTATTTTGAAGCATTTTTCCGGTTTCTGAATTTTGTCAAAATTTAGGCTTAAATGAAAAGTTGACATGCGCCCCAAGAGACCGCGATCAAATTTCAAAAAAAACTTTTAATGATTGTCAAACAAGTCTTGTGCTTTCAGATGCAGTATGAGCCGAAACTGTATCTACTAAACTGGTGGAGGAGATACCTTTGCCTGAGCCTCTCAAACTGACCATTTCAAACAATTTGGCTAAAAATGAAAATTTGACATGGCCCCAAGAGACGCCGAAGCAAAATTTCAAAAAAACTCTCTAATGCATTGTAAAACAAGTCTTGTGCTTTCAGATGCAGTATGAGTCGAAACTGTATCTCTCAACTGGTGGAGGAGATATCTTTTGCCTGAGCCTCCCAAATGACCATTTAAAAATTTAAATTTTTGTTTTTCGCGTTTTGTCCGCTGAAAGCAAAATTTTAAAACAAAGCTTTGCATTATTTGTAAGGCTTCTCCGGCCTGACACAAAAAAAATAATAAAAATGATGAAAATTGAAGAAGAAAAGACGAACTGCGTGTTTTTTAAGAAGCTTTTTAAAGCGTAGGTGTCAGCGTAGGTGGGATTGTATCAGATAACTGTTAAATTACAAATTACCTCGAAGGTTGGTTCTGTTAGTAACAAATGTTTTTTGAATATCACTTTCGCTAGTTTGGCGGGAAATAGCCTCGGAAGAGGCTCAAATTTGCGACACCCACTCCCTCAAGGGGGTAGTGTAACACTCCGAGCTCTGTGATGTGTGATTTTCTCACTAGGAGCGTCAAAAAGTTAGATTGGAGGTACCATTTACACTCAAATAAATGATGAAATCAACATTATTGATGCCGCATGAGAACCGAAGCAAAATTATGCAGAAAATCCTTAAATTAATTTTGAAATTTTAAGGGCAACGGTCCGCCTGTCGGATTTTATTTTTTAATTTTTATTTCTTGATGGAAAACTTTTTGCTACATAAGAATTTTTGCATGAAACTTTTTTCAAATCAAATTTACCAAAAAAGGGAAATTATTACCCGGCTATAATACATTTTTAAGTCATAACACTTCACCATGATTGTGGACCACAATTTGTGGTGCAAAATTTAAATCCTAGTTTCACAAAAGCGCTGAAACAAAACGTTGACATCTATGAATAAAGAAAGCATCCAGAATGCTGCAAAAAATGAAGAAATTTTCAAAAAATTTTAACTTTTTTCAAGTTTTTCAAAATTCGAAAATTTAAAGTTGAACTCAAAGTTACACAAATTTATAATTACTTTGAGGATCTATTTAGGGAAAATTTCAGCCTATTCTTCACCCAGCAAAAAGTTTTTCAGCAAGAATAAAGTAAACTCTATATTGGATTCCGATCTTTAATAAGATGATTTGAAACGATAACTTCATTGAATAATTCCATATCTGTTCTGATGTGATCCCAGGAGAAGTAAAATATCAAAATAAATAGAATTATTATATAAATGATAATTATGATGGCATGGCTGATGAGGGTTTATAATATAAATTATTTCTTGTGGCTCTGAATGGTTAACGCGCTGCATTTCCAGAGCTGTTCTTGCCAAAAAGTGGCTTTTAGCGTTAAAAGTAAAACGCCAACGCAAAATTTGGTGCGTAAAATTATTCAGATTTACAATTTTTTTGTTGCCTGAAGTTCAGGCCCTAAACAACATATCTACACATGTGAATTCACTCATTCCTGGCAGAATTCGATGACTCTTTTTTACCGTAATTTGAATTAAATGTCAGCAAAATATGCATTGTCTATATCTAAGATTCTAACTAACTAAGAATCTCTAGGCCTGGCGTCCGGTTTGAACTTATTTTCGAAGTTCTTATCGGTCAACGTCGATTTGTCCGGTGCTCTCATTGGTCAAACGCGAACACGAATCACCAAGCCTAGAGATCAAAATTTTAAATATATCTTCTTGACGTACACAATGCCTAGTGGTCACTGATTCCTGGCAGAACAATTCTCAGGTATTCCCGAATGAATCAGCGCTTATGTTCAAAAACAAAGTAATTTTTGCGCAATTAATCAGTTAAAAATATTAAGAGCAAAATGGGCCGAAAATGCGTTGATTTTCAGACCAAATCTTCTGTCAAAAAAAGACTGTCTCTTTGACCAAGGAAAAAAAGCAATTTTTGCTACCAGGCATTCGAACCAACAAATATCCCTAATGTTCTTATAGGCAAAAAATTTATGCTCTGAAATTATACATCATCGATAAAAAACTAATGAGCAAGGCGACTTAACGTTTAAGCCATCATATTATAAACCCTTACTTCTGATCTGGCTATTATCTACTTTGGGTAAGTCTATGCGTGAAATTTGCATGTTACGTCAAATTCCTTGAAAATGAACTAAGAGCTGAGATTATCAAGATCTCATTCATTGCATTTCACTCTAAAAATCCCACTCAAAAGAGGCATTAGCCACATTATTTATTAACCCCTTTTGCATAATCCTGAAAAGGCTTTTGTGCCATGAGTTGAAACATGACAAAAAAAATTTGGAAGCATTTTTAAGTTGAAGTTAATAACACTTTTGATCTGAATTAAGTTTTTTCCTGCATGTAAAATTATTACTGGTGATCATTTTTACATAATATTTTTTTCATTTTTACATGATATCAGATCAGATTGTTACCGCGAGAAATATTGTTTTTAAAACTTTAGCTATTTTCAGGTTTTCTTGATAAATCGGCAAAAATTTGTTTTTTAGAAGTTAATTTTCGTTTTTTGTTCGTTTTCGAGAAACAGTTTTAAATAAGTTTTTTTAACCCTTTTGAGCAAAATACTTGCAAATTCGTGTGACAAACTCTACACCAAACTTAAAACTTCAAATTTCACCGCTATGAAAAAGGATAGAAAAGGGGATAAACGTCAACCCTTTTCTAAGCCTGTACCAAATTTACACCCACAACTAGGGTGGCCAGTGTTTAAAAAAATGAATGAAGTTTTCTCTGACTCATTTTCTCCGTAACTTGGTTATATCACGATCCTAGCTCCATAATAGTATTTCTGTCCCCACTCGGAGAAATTTGGGAAATCAAAAGTGACAGCATTTTTGGTGTGGTTTTCAATAGTTAATCGGAGATCGATTTCAACATGAAAAATCGTTTTGACAAAATTGGTTACAGATTTGGTGCTTTTGCGGCGAAAAAAGAGATTAGAGTGCTTTTCATCATTCATATTTCTTCGAGAAAATTGATTTTGGCGCTTGTTAGCTGGCATAAGCAGACTTTTTGGTGGGTTTTATCAGTTTAGAATTTTTTGAAGTTGAAACTTTCCGAAAATACTCTAAATTGAACTATGATATGATAACATTGATATCTAATACATTAGTAATATTTATTCGTTAAATTTAAAAATTTGTTTGGTAAAAAGTAAGTTCACATTAGAACATTCGGTACCCGAAAATAGAACATTCAAAAATAATCTGGAATCTTGATTCATATTTTTATTAGTACACAGAAATTAGTAATTTTTTTGTGTTTTATTGCATTTATTAATGACTTTTTATCAACTTTTCAAGAAAGAATGAGGCTAGATGTTTTTACTAAATTTTTAGTAATTTCCATACCCAAAGGTCCTTCCTTTCACTAGATTGAATCTAATTTATCCGAATTTTCTGTTTTTGTGTCATTTTAATTTAATTTTTTATACTAAAATTGGTAAATCAAAGGAGATTTTCGATCAAAAATAAGGGGCACCTATATCCTTTTAATTTAACGGATTTATAGTGATTTAGGGTCGTTTAGTAGGGTTTTTAGTAGGGAACGACCCGAAATCACTATAAATCCGTTAAAGGGATATTGATAATTCAGAAAAATGCTGTTTTTTGCAAAATCCTTATTCGAGGTACCATATTTTATCAATTCATTTTTTAAACGAGTGACTTGACTTTTCATCTTTATCTTTTTTTTATATTTCAGTAATCGTCTACATATTCTGTATACAGGGTGTAATATTTTTACCTTCTTTTTTCCAAATTGGTAAAATTGCTATTCGCTAATAAGAACGATTAGTTTTGGCAAAAACCTACGTCTTTCTCAGATTCAACCAATCAAAACGGCGGAATTCAAATTTTACCAATTTGGAAAAAAGAAGGTAAAAATCTTACACCCTGTATATATAAATTTTTTAAATTTGTATTTTCAGTGTTCGTGATTTTTGAACACAGGCTATGAAAGGGTTTAAGTTAAATCTTTTGAACACCATGCTGACTCAGCATTGCTGAGTTTTTGAAGATTTATTTTCAATTCAGTATAATGTTTCTATTGTATCTCATAGAAGTTTATTTCATAAAAGAATTATTCTTAGTGATATATTATGATCTTTCAAGTCTTTCGACTTAAAATCTTTAAGGGGGTAGCAGCGATGTGGCAGATTCGTACATTTTTTCGGATTGATTTGGTTCGGATTGATTTGGAGAAAAACAGCTTTTTAGGAAAAAAAAATGACCTTCAATTGAGTTTAAATATAAAAAATGTTCTGACTTTTAAAAGTAAAGTAGCCTATTACACCCGCAATTTTATATAGATTTTTTCAAAAAATTAAAATTTTTATAAATTGCGTGCCAAATGGCACAAACCGGTTTCACAAGCAAGTGTTGTTAATGTTATCAGTAGTTCAGAAACAATATTCGCTTGAAATTTCCATCGATTGAAATACGAAAATCAAATAAATACTATAAAATTTCACATGTGATTCGGCTTTATTTTTTAAGGAAATTTCAAAAAACCAACAATAAAAATTTTTAGACTTGATTTGCGGAAAATTTTCATAATATTTCTAAAAAGTCGACAACAAAATGACAAATTAACATTTCATGATTTTTCAAACAGCAGTCAGAAAACTGTAAACATGCATGAAAATAGTTAACCTGTACGCACCAATAATTTCTTACCCCGGTACGCACCACTCGTACATAATTGTACAAGCACTTTTCAAAATATCATAAAAGCAGAACCACTCATCCGATTTAAAAGTTAAGGCTGAAGCACATAGTTCAAACAATTATCTTCAACCTAATTGTTATTTAATAACAATATATCGATTTTAAAGTTGTCAAACACCACACTATTGCGCCCCCGGGAGAGACATTTTCGATTTTTTTGTCTATATTTCAAAACCCAGACATTTTCAAATTATACATTATAATCACATATTAAGTATTAAATAATTTTCTTGACACACATATTTAAAAAAAAAATTACGATCGGTATTATTCGAGATTTTTTATAGTTTGTAAATTTTTATTTTCGAAAAATTTTCTATTTTTTCTCTAGCTTTTGTTTCTCTCAAATAAATAGGAATCGATTTATCGATGTCGAAAATATTTTCATTGTCGAATTCTACTTCATCTACGTCATAATTTTCTTCATCAAAATCTATCAAAATATCAGATTCATTTCCATCGGATTCTTTTAGACCCCACATACAAAGCGTCTCAAAATTTAACACAGAGTACGGAAGGGTGAGGTTACTAATTGTTGAGCCATTTTTTGAATTTCGCTCTTGAATTTCTAGAATCACTTTTGAACGCCGATTTTACAATTTTTTGTCTTCAAATGATACTTTCCTAGACGACGTTCAGAATAAGACCGTTTTTTACTAGGTAGATGAATATAGTGTCGTCAATATGTTGGCTCGGATTTTTGAATTCACCCTAGAATTATTAGAAATTGACTAAAGTAAACCGGAAATGAAAGTTCGAAAAAAAGTTCGTCTGATCGGAACAAAAGTACCACAAATTGAGCTGAGATTTCACTGATCAAAAATTGCTTACAGCTAATCGAAATTTTTAACCATCAGCGTCAATTCGATAATTAGGTTTAACATGTTGCTTACAAATAATTGAAATTTCTAGAATTTCGATTAAGACTTTCCGATAATTCTTTAATGTCATGCATCGTTTTCGGTGTCATATTCCCAATAAAAAATGTCATTCATGGTTGGATACCGGTTTTATGCGGTTAAAGCAAAAAAATTATTCGAATTTTGAAATTCTAGATTTTGTTCTAGATTGTTTTGAAGAAAAGTATTGGCCACAGAATCCTTGGTCAACTTAGTCATAACCGATATAATTATCATAAATATAATTCTATATGGGGCTCAAAAATTACGACACCTACCCTAAAGTGCGCTATTTTTTTGTTTTTATCACAGATTTCAAAAAATATCAGAAAAAATTTTGGACGAAAAATGCTTAAATTTTCATAATGCTTTGATTTTTTCGAAATGTACGAATTATAAATAAAAGTTTGAACTCAAATCGTTCCTAAATAGATAAAAAATGATTTTAATGAGCTGATATACATTTATTTTGGTTCAGCTAACAATAAGCAAAAAATAAACCAACTAATATTTTTCGTAAATTAAATTGACGCCAGTCTGCCACATCGCTGCTACCCCCTTAAAGCATTTGTCCATCATTTTTTATTGATATACTTGAAAATTTACCAAGAGTGTGTTTTTCATACGAGATCATCCAACCGTACCGTTTTTTCGGGAGTTTTGAATCAAAACTTTTGATCTGCTATTTTAGTAAAAAGAGAAGAACCGTTTGACAGGTTCCGTGTAAGTCTATATTGTACAGTTATTTACAGGCAAAAAAAAGAGCTCGCATTGTTATGACAATAATTTAATTTTTGAATAGTTTTTACGTTACAGAAAAATAACTTTAAAATATACTTAATTTATTTTTTTTGAAATGGAGGACTTTGCTTGGCCAATTTGAAGAATTACATTGAAAGGCAAATCGCAAAAACTCTGAATTGGTCATCAATCTGTCCATAGGGACCCTAGCCTAGGGTTGCGCAAGGAAGAACTTAAATCTAGAGTAAACATCGAAAAACTTAATCAATAGCTTTCCAGGGTGAAAAAGCATAAAAAAAATGAATTTATGCAAAAAAAAATTTCGTCATCTTGTGGTCAAATTATGTTGTTTTAAAATTTATGTTTATTTTATTTAAATTAAAGTTTTAGATATCAAATATAAGTTATGGTTAATTTTCATGGCCTCTGAGCTTTTCATGGTCCATGACTCATGGACCATGAGCTAGTTATCATAGTTTGGTCCAAAAATTATGACCTAGCTTTCATAGCTCAAAATATATGACCTGTCTATAGAACCCCCTGTGTTCTCAGAATTTTAAAACAACCCGTGACACACTTATTTCAAATGATAATATTAAATTCCCTCTACATGCAACGAAGTTATGATTCAACTCATTTTAAAGCCCAAACAATTTTGTGTTCGTTGCTTGAATACTGAAGTATCTCTTAATTTATAAACATATATATATATATTTTTCTGACACGTCATGACTCATGATGTAGCTGGAAATATGTGATTTCTCTAAGCCTATTTCTTATAAATTATTTTTGATCGGACCATCAAATAATTTTATCGCTTTAAGGGGGTGGTCTTCGCATTTTAAGGGGTTTTCGATAGCCAATTGTCGCACAAGTACAAATCGTTGGGCCAACTTTTACCTCTCTTTGATATATTTAAACAAAAATCTTGCATCCTAAAAAACAATCCAAATTAACGAATGGCTCGTCCAATCAGAAACGTGCTTACAAAAGTGACGGAATTATTTTTTCAAAATGTATCTCCTCCCTGAGTTTTTAAGGTTCAACAATGATTCATGTTTTAAATTAACCGGACAGAACGTGAGCAGACCCCCAAGTTGAGTTTTTGGAAAAAATTCTTTGATTTGGCTTCAGAATCACCAAAAA
>SCLH01001205.1:0-20401 GCA_004367855.1 Oikopleura vanhoeffeni
GGCAAGAGAGAGAGATAAACATGATTTATTACCATAACATACACACCTACGAAAATTGAATAAAAAAATTTTAATGCATGAAATTCCGAAAATCAAATTGTAAGTAAATACTTCAAAGTCGAAATTATATTTCGAAGTTTTAATTTGAAAACTAAATCCTTAAATTTAAATAAATTGTCTGAATTAAATATCACTGGTTAAATATCACTGAAAAAAACTACCTAAGTGATTGAGGTACTGGAATGATACAAGTACATAAACATGTCATACATTCGTGTGGTACTTGAACATTCAGAGATAGTTATTAAGGGTTATGAGTAAGCCTCGAAATACAAGGTAAGGAAATTCAGAATACCTACCACAATCACTCAACGAAAAATTTTTGAAAGCCACTTTAAAATTCTTGAAAAAAATTATATCACAAAGGCTTCCAAAACTTTTGAGGGCTTACTCATAACCCTTAATAAACCATTCTGAATGTTCAAGTACCACACGAATGTATGACATTTTTATGTACTTGTATTATCTCTAGATACCTCAATCACTTAGCAATCTAGCTGTAACTATCGCGAATTCTGAGGCTAGATTGCTGACCCACTTTTTTTCGGCTACGTTTTTCGCTGATCCTTTTTCTCTGCTCCACACTGAAACACACTTTGAAGTATTTACTTAAAATTTGATTTCGGATATTCATGCATTAAATTTTTTTTATTCATTTTTCGTAGGTGTGTATGTTATGGTATAAAATCATGTTTTTTTTATAAATTCTCCAACAACTAGTTTTTCTGATAATCAGGTGATAGTCGAATGATACAAATCATAATTTAGAATTCGCCACACTGTGGCGGCCACGAAACTAAGAGGTAATTTTGAAATTTGAACTATTGGGTCATTTACAAAAATGTTACCTGAAAATATTCGCTGACAACTTGAGTGTATTGGTTATGAAATGAACTTTAAGGACCTACGGATCTCGAAATATCGAGGTTTTAAATGTGAGCTGAAATGCTCAATATCGACATTCCGGGTCATATACATCATAAAAAAATAACGTTTATATTTTTTGAAATCCTCGTGAAATTTTCTTTCATTAGCAATGTAATATGACCCCATACGGGTCATTTTTGTATTTTGACCTTTTGGGGTCATATTACAAAAATTTGACCCCTAAAAATATTGCCTCAAAAATTTAAGCCGAATGGTAAAAAATTCATAGTCATATCATATCCAATGACTGAGAAACCGACAATTTAAGATTTAACCGGTATTTTTCGGTATACCGGTTATCCGATTCGCCAAAAACGCTTCGTCCGTCGCGTATCGAAACCTATTAATCACGATCTTTTGAAATTGAAAAATCGGTTCATCCATCTCTGAGAAAAACTCGTCAACTAAATCAAAAAAAACGGTTCTCGTGAAAAAAAAAACCCGCACTATGTCTGAAGTTTTTCAGACTCATAGCACCGTTTTTATCGGGTAGCTGATTATTTTTGCTCGGGAGGCCTATATTATATAGGCTATATATATAAAAATAATTATCGCGTGTTTGTCTATAAGTATCGTCTATAAAAAACAAAAGCGGCCGAAACTTTGGCCAAAACTTAGTTAATTTTGAAAACGCGTTCGTCTATAAGACAAAACGACCAATTTTTGAAGATTATTTTGTTTACAAATATCAGAAATAATGTAGCGGGTATTAATTTTTTGAATGCCACGAAAAAAATCCGAAACTCGTAAGAAACTCCGGTAACTTTTTTCCAAAGAAACCCACCCTTAAAATTCTTAAGAAATGGTCGAAAAAAAATTTCTGAGAAAAGAGTCTTTTTTTGCACCTGGTGATTTACCCGAAAGATTTTTTGAAATTTAAAAATTATCTACACATGCGTTCATATTCAATTTGAAAAAAAAATGATCCTAAACATATGGATCGAATTCAAATTATGCTTGATTTAAAAATTACTAGTATAATTTAATATATGATAATATCATTCATCATGATGCCGAGTAACTTAAATCTCTCATTTGCCCTTCAAAAGAAATAGGGAATAAGAGATTTAAGTTACTCGGCATCATGATCGATATATTTTATAACGATAGTTTGAAGAGCAAAAAAAGGTCTTCATATTTATTGGGAAACCGTTAGTCTTTGAAATTTTAAAAATAAGGACAATATGACAGCAATAGCTTTTGCCTAAGGGGTAGCGGTCGCATAATGGTACTTTTGTACTCCACTTAAACAAATACAAACTGCTTTGAAACTTTTGAGAAGTGCCATTTGGTAGATCTATCCTTAATCTTCAAAAATAATCATCAGAATAATTTTTGGGCGACCCTAGTGACCACCATGCGGCGAGTTCTAGAACAACCTAATCGAATTTCAAATCTCTAAGGCTTTTAGAGCTCGCATACAATTCTACTCAAACTTGGCATGAACTACAGAAAACTAATGCTCGTTTTTTGTTGGAAACACATTTTTGAGTTTCGGACTATTTTTTTTAGAACTGCCAAAAACCGCCTAATTCAAGATTTTCGATCTTCAAAAGCCTAAGATCCGAGGTTAAATTTCAGAATGAAGTATAAATTTGATAAAGATGGGGAATAAGTTTCGTTTTTTTTGTTTGAAACAGAATTTCGAAATTTTTTGCTCAATTCTAGAAAATCGCATTTCAGTAAACCGGAAGTGAAAACTCGAAAATAAAATCGTCGGATTTAGTCGAAAGTACCATCAAATTTAAGCTTGGGTGATGCCAAGAAGAAAATCTGCTTACGAGCTTTTGAGTTTTCTGGTCGAAAATTAGGTTTCAATGTTTTCCAAAAAAATTATCGAGTAATTTACTTTCTGAAGAAAATTCTCAAAAATGAAAACTTCGAACTTTTTTGTTTTTTTCAATAATTTATGCTTTCTGAGTGTTCCCTAGCAATGTTGTGCTATTGTTACACCTCAAAGTGCCCTAAAAATAGTGCGACGGCTACCCTTAGGACCTTCAGGACAATATTGCAAAATCTCTAGCTGGCTTTAAGAGACGAAAACCACAGTATTATAAATATACAATTGTCTAGAGTTTATTAACTTGAGATTTCTAGGAAGTTGAGCGAGTTCGAAGCGATTTATCCTCGCAAATTAACAATTTCTGAATGCCAGCTTCCGCCAATGTCAACAGAAGATTTAAAAATAAAAAGAAGAAGATAATACGCCATTTAAAAATGAACCGAAACATTAATAAAAATTCGACAAATGCTCAACATTCCAATTCACAACAATTCAATTTCAAATTTTTAAAGTAAGTATTTAAAAGTATTATACTTATAAAAATGACAGGAAAATGATAATTTTTCAATAATCTGATTAATCATAAAATATTTTAGGGAAGAAATGATCTTGCCTCAATCTTCAACAGAGATTTTCTCGTGTCATGGGCTGTAGACCGAACTGACCAGGTATATTTTTTGGACTGATATCGATTACGGGGAAAACATTTTTTAACAAAAAACATTTATTAACAAAACATTTTCAACAAAACATTTTTAACAAAAAAACACATTTTTTAACAAAAGAAAACATTTTTTAACGAATGAAAACATTTTTTAAACAAAAAAACATTTTTTAACAAAAAAACATTTTGAGTTTCAAACTCATCAAAAGAACACACATTTGTTGGAAGGTGAAATCCTCACAAAAAAAATATATCGCGTTGCATTTATTGGTGTTTTGAAAAAGAACTATAATTATGCTTTATTAATAAAGTACAGAAGGGGAAAACATTTTCTAACAAAATTTGAAAACTCGTGCCCAGTATACACGGGAATTAAACCGTGCAAAACTTCTTTGTCAGGAAAAAATAGGGTTGGGGTGAGAAGATTGGGTTCCGTAGGAAACCCTTGTCTTCTTGCACCAACCCTAGTTTTTTGTTGACAAGAAGTTTGCCATGCCCCGAGTGTACACTTTATTTTTATGTGTAAACTGAGATCATCCTAATCTTGAAGGTATTAGAACTAGGGTTAGGTAAACTCGTGTGCGATTGTAACGGTATAAAAGACGCAAAGCTGTGTTCTTGGAAAGGTTAGGGTAAATAAGGTCGTGTTCGCCAGGAACAACGACCAATATTTTAAAATAACCATAGACTTTCCGAGAAAAGTTATTGCCATGCCACGAGTGTACACTATAACAGTTAATTTTTTTATTAACAAGCAAAAAAAAATTTTTGAGCCTGACACATGGCCCGCGTGTTTGCTCTCTAGCGGCTTTCGTGGACCACTGAGAGCTCAACCATTTCATACAACACTTCCGAGTACTGCAAAAAAAGCTTCAGGTCTTACTATGAAGCGCCGTAAAACAGAGGCCTTCTTCATCAGAACGTTAGACGATCTGACACGACCAAAACAACCACCGCTTTTTTACACTATTCTAAGTGGGTCTTTTTTGAAAAATCGAACTCGCCACAATTCTGGCTTATTAACTCTCAGTGACTCATAAGCAGATGCACTTTTCGCTAAATTCTGTTCTGAAACAATTCTTAACCATTTGTGCTTCACTTCCCGTCGATGCTAGAATAAACAGCGAAACATGTGAATTTAATACTATTAATAATAATGTGATGTGTACGTGAGATGAGGAGACAGTCGAGATCCTTCAAAAAACCTTCTCGAAGGTTCAGATTTGGTAACCAGATCCAAAAAATATTTCAGGTAGTATTTGATTAAATCTATTTAGTTTATTTTTGTTAAAAAAATAAATGGCATTTATAGGTCAAAGCAATAATGGCGAAAAATTTAAATGTAGAATTCTGAGCATTTTTCCTGCTTGATAAATATTTTAGCCGCAACTTTTTTAATCTTTATTTTCGAGTCCATCACATGTTTAAGCGTCTTCTCATCATTAATTATTAAACGTAACAAAAATATACGCAACACGTCTTAAAAGTTAAAATTTTATATCGGGAAAATAATGTTTTTTTGTTAAAAAATGATTTTTGTTAAAAAATATTTTTGTTAACAAATGTTTTTTTTGTTATTAAATGGTTTTTTGTTAATAAATGGTTTTTTTTTGTTAAAAAATGTTTTTTTTTGTAAAAAACTTTTTGTTAAAAAATGCTGTTTTGTTTAAAAATGTTTTGTTAAAAAATGTTTGTTAAAAAAAATTTTTGTTAAAAAACCCCCTGCCCGATTACGGGGCCGTAAGTTAGTAGATAGCTCAAACTGAGCACAAATATCTAGTGAATAATAAATAAAAAAATTTGGTCCGAATCGATTAATTTTTTTTCGGAGATTACTGAAATTGTTAAATTATCAGGTTTTGTTGAAAACTTGGAAACAATGGTCTGATTTGGACCATTTTTAAATTATTATTCTCTTAATATTAGTCCTGAGTTTGAGCTTTCTAAGAACTTAATCGGATGAGTCGTTTTCAAAAGCCGAATTATATAAAAATTAATATAAAATATATAAAACCAGGGCCCCGTAAGTGATAGTATCTAAAAAAAAGTTTAAACAGATTCGAGAATATATTTGAGAAGCCCGTATTGTAACAAAAACAAATTATACGATTCGAATTTTTTTTAACCTGAAAATCTCCGCAAAAACCGAAACCACGGCACAAAAAAAATTCAAATAAAGATTTCATATCAAATATATTAGGTAGTTTTTTTTAGGTGCGATAGATTTGACTGTGTCAGACGAACTGTATGAGATATCACAAAATAGTTTTTGCATTCAACTGGAAAGGTCTGATTTTTTTAGATGCCTTATATAAAACGGTTTGATAGCTCGGAAGTGGACATACCGTATGTGACATACGATCTTTTTAAAATTTTGGGTCTTAGCTCAGGCCAAAATTTTTTGATTTTTTTTTGCTTCACCTGTTAACCGACAATTCTCAGTTTGAACTGTTTAT
Organism: Oikopleura vanhoeffeni; assembly: GCA_004367855.1. Taxonomy (NCBI): domain Eukaryota; kingdom Metazoa; phylum Chordata; class Appendicularia; order Copelata; family Oikopleuridae; genus Oikopleura; species Oikopleura vanhoeffeni. The sequence goes on from SCLH01001205.1 coordinate 5,891, forward strand.
TTCAAAGTCCCCTAAATAATCACAGTTTATTATTACACACAAGTACCTAACACAAGTACAACATTTTATATCGTTCAATGGAGAAATTCTTAAACATCAAAACTTAATTTTTGGAATTATTTTTTCAGCCATTAGTCTTAGAATTTCTTTCTAGTTTCATTTCATACTCATAATTGGTCATTTCCGTCATTTGAAAATCTCAAATTTTTGAAAAAAATCTGGAAAATTTTCAAAAATTGAAAAAAACATTTTGGCCTGAGCTTTTTTAGTTTCCAGTTGAATGCAAAAACGTTTTGTAGATATATCCATTATTATCCCCGGGTAACACTAAAAACTTATTTGCCTGTTAAAAGATAGGGAATAAGTTTTTAGTGTTACCCGGGGATAATAATGGATATAGTACGGTTCGTCTGTGGTGACTCAGTCAGTCTGTCTAAAAAAACTAAAAAAAACACACCTCAGGTACTTTTTTATTTAAAGGGGCCACCCTACTCATGGGCGATTACGGGAAAATTTTTTTCATTCAACTGCCAACTAAAAAAAAGCTCAATGGACAATTTTTTCTTCGAATTTTGCTCAACTGGTTAAGGGGGTGGTCGAGGCAATCTGGACCTTTTAAACTGTGCCTCAAGAATAAACGGAGAACAGTAGTAACTTCATTATACTTTGTATGCAAAGACAAGGTTTTGATGAATCTTTGAGATTAGAAAAAAAATATTTTTCCATGTTTGGAATAGCCTGTCCAACCTCCAGAAAAAGTGCAAAAAATTAATATTAAAATTTTTGACAGCCTTCGCCATGACCAATTTTACGATTCACGAATGACCATTTTATTTACGTGGAATCGACGCTCGGTGCCGAAATTTTGATTTTTTTCCTAGGTGGCGCTAAATCGCAAAAATGATCATTTTTTTTTAAATTTTTTCAGCAGCATTCATTGTTGGTCGCATTTGTTCGACATTTTGGCTCAACTATGAAAGCGCTATGAAAATCGACGCTCGGGCCCGAATTTACGATTTCGCTTTGTTTGCCTACAAATCCGCGCCGAAAGTGGCGCGATCTGTTTTTTGTGTACTAGCCTACCACCAGTCATTTTACAAGAAATGTTACCAGCCATAATTCTTAGAATTTGCGACGGTCATTTTGCGCCTAATGTTGGAATGATTGAAAAAAGTTTTTGGTCAAATTTGAAAATTTTGGTCAAATTTGAAAATTTTTGGAAATTTAGAACTCGATTTCAAAAACATTTAAAATTTTTTCTACGATTCATAAAACACTGAACATAAATTTGATTGGTCACTTGAATTTTTTTTATAAACCTCCGTTCTTGTTTACATTGATATTTTTTGCAAATAAATAATCTGTCACTCTGAGATTAAAGCTAACAACTTCAAACAAAGTATTATTTGTCTTGATCATGTCACAATGCTTCATAAATTAGTAAGTGTAATAAGGAAGTATAATTAGTAAAATTCACAAGTTTGAACTTTTGTGATCAAAGGTTTCCGGTTTAGATTGATATTTTAATTTGTATTTTCATCAAAAGTACTTTGATCAGTGTCAACAGCTGTATATAATGTTGAGGAAACCATATGTAAATTTTTTTTTCGTCACAGGATGACGCTCTTCAAACATTTTAATATAAGCTTCAAATTTCAAAATTCAAAATCAAACACGAATGGGTAGAATAAAAAACAATACTCAAAATTTAAATGCGGTGAAAAAACTGCTAACCGAACAAAGAAAAAGTACTTATTACGCCTAAACCTTTTTGCGAAAACGAATCATAGTACAACCGCCTATTGAAAATAAAATGATATTGATGTCAATGGCTTGCTTACAAAATATTATAACGGATTTTCGGACGCCATGTCAGGAATGTAAACGAACTGAACTCAAAGTTGAAGCTACAGTCCATAAAGGTATTAGACAATTTGTTGCGCTAAGTTGCCCATGTGGCCCATCATGGCGACTAAGTATGCCAGAAGGAGCAAATTATTGCTTTTGCTCATAGTCTCATGAGTACGGTTCAATTACAATATCAAGTTTAAAAATTCTCAAATCTAAAAAAAATTGAATTCAAACATTTTTCAAATCTCAAAAATTTTTGAATTTTGAAATTTTTGATTTGAAAAATTTTCAAATTTTTTTTACCATTGAATAGAAACTTTATTTATAATTCTTGTTATCGTATAGGTTTTTAACCAAGAAAAAATATTTTTTCCCCGTGATTTGAGAGTTTGGAGACAGTATAAATGAATGTCAAAAATCAAAAAATTCAAGAAAAATTCTAGAGCAGATAGAGAATTTGGTTAAGGCCATTCAATTTTCGTGGTCGACTTACTCCTAAAATATTTTATTTTTCAATTTATACATGGGAAAGACCTTAAAAAGGTCGCCTCGACCACCCCCTAACCGAAATTAGTTATTTTTCGGACCAATGAAATTCGAACAAATTTTTAGCCACACCCCTTCAGACCAATCATAGAATCTAAATTCAAAGAGTTTTTAGGTGCTACCCTCTGGAGCAAAAACCGTAGTAGGTATCAGAGAAACGGTTTTTTTGTATCCGATAGCCAGCAAACTTTAACCAATGAAAAAAAATCGATTTTTAGGGTCTACCGGTAGTCAGCTGAAAACAACCGGTAATTGGCGGTTTTTAAGAGAACTAATCATAATTCAACTAAAAAATATACTTATATACGTAACTTTTCAATAGAATTTTTTGCATTAGTTATTTGACACCTGACACAACCTGGTGGAGTAAATAGCACTTTTTGAATCTCGGTACTGGGACACCATAAGAGACTTGAAATTATACTTATGCGGGTAACTCAAGAGAAGAATTTTTCAAGGGGGGATTTCCAGAGGGGGGCACCTAAAACAAGTTACCTTAAGGTAAGAAGTTATCTCAAATATATTATTAATATATAATTTATATGTGAAAACTATCTAACGACTGTCAAATTTCTGTATTAATTTATCTCAAGGGTATTTTATCTTGATTAATAGTTTTAACTATTTTTATGTCTTATATTGTCATGTTTGTCCGTTGTGTCATTTTAAGGACAGAACGCCGATTTTTAAAGATTATCGTATTTTCAAATACCATTATAATTTTAGGCTTATTATAATTTTCAAGAATTTCTCCATTTTCGTTATTTTATTTTTGATGTTTAACAGCGACCACCCCCCCCTTCGACCAGGTTTTGATGTCAAATTTTAGGATTTCACCATGATAAAACACTTTTTCCTACGTCAATTTTGTGGTCAGAAGGGAATTGTTGTCGCTAATTCAGACCCCAACGGAATTATCGATTTTTTAGTGTATAATCGTATTTATTTTAGCCTATTTCAATGTGTGTCGCTGCCTGCAGCTCGAGTTATAATGCCTTATCCTTGTTATAGTCATGGAATTTATAAATATAGATTTGAAACAATTAAAAAGAGGAAAATTTATTCCTTTGCATAAAGATGAAATAAAAGATTTAGAATACGGAAGTGGCTTTCTTTTAACTGGATCAGTGTAAGTTATTTTTATAATTTGAGAAAAGTGATTTTTTATAGTCCGTTTCAGGAATTTAAGCCTGAATTAAGGGGATTGTGGGTGCAAGTAGTTATTTTCGACCACGGTCTCAAATCGGTATTATTTTTCTTGTATCCGACCATCCAGCACACGAGAAATTGATTGCAATTAAAAAAGTTCATTACTATCGAATAACTAGTTCTAGAATATCGGATTTGCTTGCAAAAATAATTTATTTATTAAAATTATAGACATAGGATAGTCTCAAATCACGAAGAATAATAATCACAGCGAAAAATAACATTAATGAAAGTATTTCAATATTTAATTGTTAAGATTTTTGCCCCTTTTTCAAATTTCAATTTTCATCCAAATCAATGTAATAATGGCGGGCATTAAATCAGCTGAAATAGTGATTGCGAGAAATATAAAAAAAATTATTAAAATTTGCTTGGTTAAAAGTTTAATAAAGATATAGAGAAGAATTTATGAAAAAGAGAAAAGAAATCGCATGTGCCGTTCGTGAGGTATACTTTTTTTTTGTAAAATAATCTTCATTTTGCCTATATTTAACTATAGCAAGGATTTTCAAAAATTAATTTTCGGCGAATTAAGATGAATAAAAATATGCTTGGTTTAAATTGTAGAGAATTTTTTTTCTGATCAATAATATCGCATTATGTGATTTTTGGATACGTGGATATGACGGTATACTTCAATGAAAAGAAATAACCAGCAATTAGGTTTTATGCATTCAAAGGTTGATGTGATAATATTTTCTAGAAATGAATCAGTTTTTGACTTTCAAGGTTACGGACTACAATATACAATTGGAAAATAAACGTTCACTCATTCTCACAAAAAGATATTTGAGTTTTAAAAACGCCTTATTTTTCCCCAGCACATTACTGGAAGCACCCCAAATCCCCTTAAGCGTTTGATGAAAATGTATTCAAATCTTTTAAATCAGAAAAAATAGGCCGTAAGGCCTCGCGAGTCTTTATTTGGTTGGACGTGGTTCGCGTTTTGCACCCCGCCCAAAAATATTAAAAACAATGGAAATTTTATAATTCATCTTATTAATTAACAATTAAAATTTAATAATTTACCAATAAAAATTGTTCGAATTCAATTTTTATCATGTTTGCAAGATTAAATTTTTTTGTGATATACAAAATGAAAAAACTGGAACTTATTTTAAAATTTTTAAACTTTTTTTAGCTATGTAAATTTAGTCTTATAAATCCATAAAAAAAGTTAGATTATAATTTATATATTATATAAAGTTATTATAATTTCTTTAGAAAACCGCTAATTTCAGGCCTCTAGCCTTTCATATAAACATTCTTTGCAATTTAAAATATTCATGCAACTAAATCACTTTTTTGATGAAAAAATTTTAACTTAAAATTAGAAAAGGAATGTTTTTTTTAAATAAATTTAAATTCTAGTGATAAAACAATGAAAACCGTCGATATAGAATCAAATAAAATTCAAGCTACATTCAATGCTCCCCAGCCTGTTTGGTCTGTCGCCTGGAATCGAGGGAAACACTTGGTGTATGGAGGCTTAAGAAATGGCCAAATTGTCGAATATGATACTAGGAGTAAATCTAAAGAACCTATAAGAATTTTAAAAAGTAACAGGAATGGATTTAAAATTTAATTTTCATCAAACATTTGTCACAAATCGATAATTTATGCCAAATTTTAAGCCATTTTTTCTTGTATTCTTTATCTCAAACAAAAATTCACTTTTTTGAATTTTCAAAACGCATTTTTACTAGATCTCTACTATGTCATATATAAATTTGTAAAATATAATACATTTAAAAACTCTACGTGAAATTTTTCGTATCCATTTTACAGCCCTATGCCTATACATTCTATCTACTTCAAAAACAATGGTTTATTATGTGGCCAATTTAAAGAAATCAGTTGGATAGGGCTCGAAAACGAATCGACTCGTAGTTCAGTTTATTCTATAAATGCCTCTAGAACGTGCACATCGTTAAGTTTGCACAAAGACAATATTTTATCTACTTTTCGCGAGCGGCCACCAAAAACAGAATTTTTGAGTCTCACTTTTAAACATGAAGATGGAGTAAGGGTCGCAACTTCTTCTGTGGTTAACCAATTTGTCGTCGGTCATCAGCATGATAAAATTACTAAAGTGAGTTGTGAGAAAATTTGGTCTTTGGTATAATATGGATCAACGGACCTCAGAGTACAAATCCTAACTATTTGAATGATACAAACAACGCAAGATATCAGCACCCAATCAAAACCGTTGATTGCGGAATAGGCCGATTTCATTGGTCAGATTAGGAAAGGATCAACCAATCAAATGCTCAGATTTCGCATTTTTCAAATAGTTAGGATTTGTACTCTGAGGTCCGTTGATCCATATTTTTTGTAATTTTTCATGTCAACCGGTTTAATTAAATAATGTTGTGAACGTAAAATTCAGGGGTCGAATTATTCGACTCGAATGTCAGTAAACCCATTTTTTGTCTAATTTATTTGCAATTTAATTATTCTTGATAATTTTTGGTCTATATTTATTAATGGTTTAACAGATGCTTGGAAAGAAAAAAAATATTTATTCATCAAAAAAATTCGAAAAATTATAAAAATGTTTTTGTGATTTTAATCAATTTTTTTTTTAATTATGAAAATTTCCTATTTTCTTGTTCAAAATTTGATAAACTAATTTTTTTGATATCACCAGCCTAAAAGATTGCAAATGGCCACTTTAACTTTTATTTCATATTCAATTTATTTNAAAAAGGTCTTCACTATTTTTTCGAAAAAATATTTTTTATTGTTAAGAATTGACCCCCGAAACTTTGGCTTATGTTTTCAGCTCTTCACCGTTATTTTTGAAATTTTTAGAGCAATTTTTAAAAATAAGGACAATATGGCAACAAAAGCTAAGGACAATATGGCAAAATCTCAGCTGTCCTTATAGACGCAAACCACAGTATAAATATAAATTAAATTCGGTGGTTGCTTTGATGGCAATTTACCGGTTTTGAATACATTTTGAGTGAAACACATGTTTTTAATTGGAGATAAAGGGAGAAAAAATTCGTCTGAAAAAATATTAATGACGAAGTAAGCTCAAAGATTCTATGTTTTATTTATTAAAATTATAATTCGATAATTCCGAAGAAACAAAAAGTTTACCATCAATAGAAAAAAATAATGAAGTGTAAATCTGTTTCTAAGCACCGGCTAAACCATGTTCAGTTTTTACTCCTGAAAAGACCAAGCGCACCAAAATCTAGAAAATTTCAATTATTTAATATACTTAAGTTTTTTATTATAATATATTTTTTTAGGATCGTTTATTTTCCCTGAACAACGAACTTTTCGCTGCCTGCTCAAATCAATCGAACGGAAATATTTCTTTATACAATCCATCTAGTGGCGAATTGATTCAGAGTTTTCCACGAACTAAAAATGCAATTTTGGATACTGCCTTTTTTCAAATGCAAAATGAGTTTTATTTGGCTGAACTTGACGGAAAAAGTATAAGATTTCACCAAAGCATATCATAAAATATACCCAAACCTCACAAAACCATTCTTTTCATAGATATATCACATATTTCTGCCCAGAAAAACGACAGTTATTGTGTCTCCAGAAAAAACAAATAAATATTCGCACTAGCGATGTTCTAAAAAATAAAACTTTGTTGAATTTTAAGCAGGAAAGCATTATAAAATCCAGATCAAAATTAAACCAGCAAATCATACGCATTTCGTATCCAATATATCATATCCTAATATATATTAGACTCCTTTCCTTCAAATTTTAATTGGCTTTCGAAATGGTGATTTTTGGGATAATTTTGGGACAATATTACTTTTTGCATGATAAAAGCATTATATAAAAGCAGTAAAATAAAGAACTCTAAGAATTCTTGACCACTGGTAGTAACCACTACCTTAATCAAAAAGAAGCGACTTGTAATAGTGAAGATACGGTGCCCAAAGTTTGTACTCCGAACCGTTATCATATATGGGCTTTTGGAAACGACTCACCCGATTGAGTTCTTAGACAGCTCAAAGTGACCACCTATATGATATAGCCTATATCTCCTTTTCACACTATGTGTGATATTTGGTCTATAGATAATACAAGTGTCACGTATCACGGACCAAATCACACACATTATATGTATTACATGTAGTGTGAAAGGGAGATATTAAGAGAAAAATCAAATCGGGCCATTTTCCAATTTTATGTTCAAATACTTTTGAGATTATAAAGTTTTTTTATTATAATAAGTTTCTGAATAATTGATCCATTTTTTTTGTTTGATTTTTCTCTTGGTCAGATGAGAAGTAAACAGGGTCACTTCGGTTGAATTAACCATATTCCGGTTACACATGTATCCATAAAGTTGATCATCTTAAGGGGGTGGTCGTCGCTAAAATCAGGGTTTTCAATGGCCAATTGCCGGAGTAGTACCAATTATTTGGCCAAATATGAATTCCCCCTGATATAAGAACTAAAATTTTGCATCCTAAAATTTTTTTTCGAATGTGATGGATGGCTCGTCCAATCAGAAAAGAGCTTACAAAACTGACGGATTTTTTTAATGTATCTCCTCCCGGAGTTTTTAGGGTATAAAAATGATTTATGACTTAAATTAACCGGACAGAACGTGGGCTGATCCCCTAAAAGCGTTTTGGAAAAGATCTCCCATTTGGCTTCAGCATTATCAAAAAACCGTATTTTCACGATATTTTAGGGTTCTCAATCAAAATGGATCTCCTCCCTGGATTTAAAATTTACACATTCGTAGCCCACAATGTGTAGCTGATGAGTCAGTGCAGATCACCTAGAAGAGTTTTGTCCAAATTTGTATCTCGTTTTTCCATAAATCGTATTTTAATTTTCCAAAAATCATATCAACTTATTACATACGAAATATTTTCGAAACCCGAAAAAGTGCTTCCCTGACCACGTATTGAAATATAACGAGTACCCAAATGATAGTAATTGTCCATATTTTCATGAAAAAAATTTGGGTAATTTTTTTTGGCCTAATTTAGCGACGACTAGCCGCTTAACATTGAACGTGCTCCATTTACAATGATCAGGGGCCGGGATCTGCGATAAAAAGGCTGGGCACGAGTTGCCTTAAAACGCTTCCGTGATTTTAAAACAATTTGTCTAAAATATTCACACTAGGATACAGTTTGTAATTGTCAACTTGACAGTTTATTTAGGAACAATAACCTTGAAACTAAGGTTCAAATGTGAGAGATAAAAACGGTCTCTGTTTTTGCCAACTAATTCTTCCATCGAGATGGGTTCACCATCCATGTCCTGGAGAGTGACATTCATGCATTTCTTCCATGTGATGAGTTGTTTTCCGGGATAATTCTGAAATTTGAAATTGTAAAAAACAAACTACTTTCTGTTTTTCGTGGCATTTTTTATCACCAAACGATAATTTTTATACAGCACGTCAGTGACGTCACTTTTTTGCTCGCGATATTAGTCTTTTGCTAAAGCTTACGTCCGCCCATCAAAACTTCTGAATTTACAAACACCTAGGTGTTTAACAAATTGAAATTCTCGTTACTAATAATCAGTGTAAATAAGTTATTTGAAGCCCCAACAATTTTGTGTAAGATTTAATTACTGGTGAAGCTTCATTCAATTGATAAATTCCTATTATCTTATTTAACATAGCTGTGAAATTCACAGTGTGAATATGTGTTTTTTATAAACATCGCCATGTTAAAAATAATTAAAAACATGTATGTATTTTCATCATTTTTCCATAAAAATCAAATTTTAATTCTCTACTTTAAAAAAGTTTTCAAATCAAAAAATATATTTTTCAAGTTAAAAAAACTCATTTTATTTTTTTGAGTTTTAGGATTTCGTTTCAATCAAATGATTTGATTCAAATCGCTATAATTCACGAATTAAGTCAGAAAAAGAATTTATATAGCAAAAGATAGCGAATTGTAAAAAACTTCAGCATTATAATTTTCCTAAAATTAAGTAAGTTTACTATAAGAACGGGCGCGCTAAATGACCACTAAGTGCCAATCCGCACGGTCTGAGTACACAGGTCAGCAGTAAAAACAGTTTCATATCCCTTCAGCACAATTTGGTTAGAAGATGCTGTTTGGAGATTTTCCTAGGCTTAAATATACCAGAAAAATCTCCCAACAGCATTTTCTAACCAAAGTTTCCTCCATTTCCTCCACTGGGAGTTAGATACATTTTTGACAATTTTTGTTGTTTTTTGCTCGGTGTAATTAATTCAATAAAAAAGTTATATTTTTGACTGAAATATTAATTCTTTCAAAAATTGTTAAAATCTTACTCGGAAAAAGCCCTTTAAGATTCCCCAAAAATAGCATTTGAGAGTTTCGTATAATTCTTCTCCGGATGGTGGGTCGTTTAAGGTGAATTGACGGTAAGAATCTTCGTATTGTTCATTTCCAGTGATTTTTGGATCTTGATTTGCAATATAATCTCCTAGTGTTCCCATAGGACGGCCGAATTTGTCATGAATTTTCCATCCTTTAAAATCGCCTGGTCTTTCTCTTTGATCTTAAAAAAATAATATGTTTTGGCGTAATTTTTTTTGGTAAATTCGAGTTCAATTTTGGGTAAAAAGCTTACCTGTTCGGTAGGTTCTATAGGATTCATCTAAAATTCGGACCATTTTCACAAAACTTAATAAATCCCTTTTTTCAGCTCAAGTTTTAGATCCTACGAAGGAGGTTTTCACAAGAAGCACACAGATGACGAGATTAAACTAATGTATTTTTCTCAGCTGCAATTTTTCACTGGAAAAGTTTATTCAATAATTTTTAGTATGGATTGCACAAACTTTTCCAAGCAACTGGTAAAGCATAATGAAAATCGGTGATTTCAAAGTTTATAAAATTTCGACAAAACTTGTGAACCTAAAATGAATATATATTTACTGTGAATATAAAAAAAGGTACACTAGAAAAGTTTAAATAGTGCTAAATTTAGCAGGTGTTTACATAAAATTTCAAGGCCATGAAATTTCATGCTGTAAATTTGACTTTCATTTCATAAAATCATTAAAATCTCAAAAATATTTTGATTCCGGATCAGATTTTTTTAGTCAAATTCAGAATTTGGTCATTGATAAAATTATAAAATTTGAATTTAAGTCTAACGGTTTGTCTCTAACCCAGGCATCGGCAAACTGAAAATTTCCTGTGCCAGGTCGAACTGAGCCACTTTTTGGGGGAATTTTGCTGAGCCAGGGCGGGCGGGTTTGGGTCGACCTGGCCCGCCAAGTCGCCCTAGGTCAGTAACTGACCGTCAGTTGCCCAGCTTTTTCCGATTCCGGCTCTAAACTCTGTTTTGGTCCATGACTAAAGGACATTGAGGTAAACCACATTGTTATTAAAATTACAGACTGTACAAAAGTATATAGTATACTGTAGTATACTTTTGTACAGTCTGTAATACTGTATACTACTGTGCATATAGTTTTATAGTACTACTGTTGTACATATCCCTTTATCACTTTTTGGTTAGGAATCGCGTACAATAAGCCTTTTAATACGTGTGATTTCTAACGTGTGGCTACGCATTTCTAACCAAAAAAGTGTAAAACGGGAGTATACACCACATAACTCAACGTCCTGACACCTATGATTTGACAATTTTTGCTCAGGACGTTTGAGAAAGTGTCAGAGACCGTATGTGAGAAACGTCCAGGACGTTTGAGAAACTGTCAGGGACGTTTTGTCAATTACACTTTTTTTTGGTCATTTTCTTTGAAAATTAGTTTTTTTTAGGTTTTATTCAACTTAAGTGGGTATCTATAGCAGCCCATATCTTTTGAGACTGAAATTATTTTGAACTGATTTTAGAATTTTTGAATCATCCACGTAGATTGTTTATTAATATAAAGAAATAAAAAATTTGAAAAATCAAACAATCTGAAATTTTTTTCAATAAAATTGAAACAAGCTTATTTTGAGTATATAGGTTCTATAGGCAAGTCGTATCTTTCAAACTAAAAGAGCTAGAGGTCTGATTTTATGATTTTTGAACTCAACGTGGCTTTTTTAGTCATAAAAACTATTGAAAATTTTTCTTGTCGAAAATAAAAAAATTTTTTCTGCTCTAGCGCTCGAACGGTTTAATATTTGGTCATAGTTTATAATACCGTTTCCAAAAACATTCAACTTACGAATCGTTTGGTCTTAAAAAAATGATTGGACGAAATGGATGTCAAAAATAAATTTTCAAATCGTCCTGGGAGTTAAAAAATGAAATCGTTACATCGGACACAACAATTTTGTTGACAATTATCACAAAAAACTATAGTGCACGGTAAAATAGTTTGCCATGTAGCATGAAAAAAAATACAACTTTCCGTAGCCAAAATAGCAAAAAACAGTCTTTTTCGCCAACTTTGATACCGTTTAAGTGAGAAAATTAAAAAAATCGACAACAATTCTTTCCGGCTTTGAATTTCGCAGATAATGTCAAATTTTAAAACATTCCTAAATAGGACGAAAAAAATACGGCGTTTTCAAGAATTTTTTGCTCCTGGTTAACCTCATTTACCGGTTAGTTCAACATGCTATCTTGAAAATATAATTTCAAACGTCTTCCAGAGATTACAAACGATCTTATCAGAATGTTTTAGACACTTCCTATGTCAATGCCGAGAGAAATAAGCAATTCAAAAAGTCCATTTTGCCTATAGAACCCCCTTAAGGATATCCCGGTCCCTAAATTGACATATTCTCGATGAAATATTGGCGAAACACGGCCTCGAGGATATAATTCAGATTNAACATTCTGAAATAAAATTATGAAACAAGAAAAAAATCGAAAATATGTGGTCACTTACGCGAAAAGTTAAAGTGGTCATTTTTGTTGATTTGAAACAAATACTGTAAAAAAATTTGAACAAAAAATAAGGCATTTTTTCAAAATGTTCGGAACTTTTTTCGAAAATTTCTCATAATTAGTCGAATTTGAAAGTTAAATTCGAACTCAAAATTTTCTTAAAAAGCAATAACTCGGAAATTCTGTAGTTACAAAACTTGCCTGGAGTATAAAACAGTACTTTGGTGGTATATTGAGGAGAATATATTAACTCTGTAGAGTTTTTTATCAAGAGCCCATATCCGTTTCTGTCAAAATACACCGAATTATTGCTTTGTAAAAAAATTTTGAGCTGGAATTAAAATTTTCGAACTCGACAAATAATAAGAAATTTTTGAAAATAGTTCCGAATTTTATTAAAAAATGTCTTATTTTTTTTCAAATTTTTTTTACAGTATTTGTGTCAAATCAACGAAAAAAACTATTCAAAATTGTTATTTTAACTTTTCGCGTAAGTCACCACATATTTTTTATATGCTATTTATGAAATCAAATGACATTTTTTTGGGATTTTTGGTCGAAACTATTTGGAAACATTTTGAAAATTTTCCTCATTTCTTGTTAAAATGTTTTCAAACTAGTGTTTCTGGAATCCTTAGCTGAAAACATTGAAAAAGGCTACTTTTACTATATTCAAATATTTCCTCGTCAGTTTCTTCGCCCTTGTTTATACTCTGAATCATATTTTTTGTAACGAACTACGGTTTGGGAGAAATCCATCGAAGCCCTCTGAAATCAAGGATTTAAAAAAATTATCTTAACGAGATTTGCTCAATTGGTAAGCTAACCTGTTCACCATTTCAAATTTAATTTATTAAACTCACAAAAAAAATATCTCTTTCGATCTGCTAAAATTTCGTTTTTTTTTCAAAAATCTAAATTTTGATTTAGACTTAAAATTCGTATGAATTTTAGGACCGTTTTTAAGGGTTCCTAATAATTAAAGAAGGAAAATTTGCTGTAATTTAGACACCTTCGATAGCAAACGCGCGTTTTCTGAGTGTTTTTTCAAAAGACGATTTATAAAGTAAAGAAAATCAGATAAAACTAAATTAGCTCAAAAGTAGCAACTTGTGTTCGAAAAAGTTTTATTTCGAAAATTTTGAAGTGGCAAAAAGTTTCCCATCAACACAAAAAATTTTTTAAAAAAGTGCAAATCTGTTAAAATACACCGAGGCCCTTTAAGGGGGTGCCATAAACCCAGCAGACTGGAGTCGTTATAACTTACGAAAATAATAAGTCAGTATATTTTTTTATGTTGATTGTAGTTAGCTGAACCGACATAAATATGTTTCAGATTGATAAAATTATTTTTATTCACTTTAGGAAAGATTTGAGTTCGAGTTTTCATTTTTGAAATCGTAAAAATTTCAAAAAAAATCAAACTATTTTGAAAATTTTCCGCATTTTTTGTCCAAAAATTTTCTGATCGTTTTTTTGAAATCTATGAATAAAAACTAAAAATATAGCCACTTTAACTTTTTTCATGCATGTCTACATATTTTCTGACTGCTGTTTGAAAAATCATAATATGTTTATTTGTCATTTTTTGTCGACTTTTTTAAAAAAATTATGAAAATTTTCCGCAAATCAAGTCCAACTCGGTGGTACACTCGATAAGTGCCATTTGGCACTAAATATTTAGAAATTTTATGCTGGTCAAAAATTCAAAATAAAATTGTGGGTGTTATAGGCGCCATTTCTTTAAATAGTAAGAACATTTTTTAATATCAAAACGCAATTGAAGGTCAATTTTTATCTCAAAAAAAGTTGTTTTTCTCTACTTTTTGCCATTTTTAACCATTTTTCATGGGAAAAAAACTTTCATATCTAGGAAATTTTCTAATGAGCAACATGTCTGAAGTTTATTAATATCGTCTTTAAAAAAAAATCTGTAGTCGAGTTTAGTTGGAAATGGATGTACCGTGAAAAGTGGTTTTTATATTTTCCCAGATTATTAATTATGTTAAGAAATTAAAAATATAAACGTTTGTAAGAATGGACACTTTATTGAAGATAAAAAATAAAAAAATAAATTTTCACATTTTTTTTTCTTTCATT
>SCLH01001205.1:65288-81966 GCA_004367855.1 Oikopleura vanhoeffeni
GATTAGCCAGTTTCTAGAACTAGCCTTCATCTTGCGTAACACATGTATCAAAACTTTTTTTCATGAATACACTCCCAGAAACATTAACGAAACAGGAAGACCTAAGCCAAAACCGAAATTCTTTCACCTCTGAGGTTATATTTTGAAATAAACCTTAATTTTAACATAAACTGCATAATTAGTATACAAAACTTTTGTGGAAGCGTTTTTGTTGACAAGTGCTTTATTTTTTTTAGAATATGCGACAGACCGTTGGTTTTTTTAACATTTTCCATCGGAAATTCTATCTCCTCCGAGGTTATATTTCAAAATTCACTCAAATTCTTGCAAAAGTAAGCTCAAAACAAAATAAAACTTCTGTGGAGTCGTTTTTTTTATTTCGACTTCAAACTCAAAATATGAATTTTTCAAGGTCACGTGAAAAAATTTCCAGAAAAAAAAGTGCTTCGATTTTTCGAAGTGAGCTCTAAAGAAAGCTGGGGAATTACGATCAAGATGATATTTCGACGTTTTAGTTGTTTAAATTAAAGCAAACTGTAATTTTTTAGTTCATTTCGAAAAAAATCGAAAAAAAAGCGAAATTTTGAAATTTTTTTTCTGAATTATTTGGTCGGTAGTAACTTTTTATCACCCGGGTCCATTTTCGATGATTTATTATGCCGCTAAGAGCCACATTAAGCCAGCAACCAGTTACCACTCTTAACTTTTTCATTCAAAATTATTTTTCTGGTCTCTAGCACCGTCTTCTGTATCAAAATCAGACCATAGTTGTTAATACGTTTCCAGCAAACCGTAACCAAGGAATCTTTTGGTGGCATTTAAATTGTCTAATTGCCTCATTTCTCATATTCAAAATTGTCGATTTTCGCGCACTTTTTTGTCGATTTACAGCCAAATTTAGAAAAGTACTTGCCAACATCTTGCTCACCACCCCTTGGGCTTGATAATAAATTCTGAAAGACGTTGTTTTTAAATAAGGCGAAAAAAAAATAAAACTTTCAAAAAATTTTTTTGCTTTCGCGATTAACTCAATTTACCGGTTGGTCGAACATGCTATTGAAAAAAGTCAGAAGTAAAATGGAGTATCCAGAGATTACGAACTACTTTCCTTGATATTTTTATAAGATTGTTAATGAAGGGATAAAAATTATGAGCCTTCGAAAAAGCCTTTCCAGCCGTATCAACCCCTCGGTGCATTTTGAACCAGATACGGATATGGCGCTTTGATGAAAAACATTTTACTGGGTTATATAATTAAGAATTCTTCTCAATATACCAAATAATGTTCATAATGCTGCAGAAGATACGTCTGAATTGATCAATAAAATCAAGGTCTAGAATTTGATAAGTTATTAAAGGGTAGTCAGAGTGATGAAGAATATAAGGCTGATTTTTTGCCACTCCATTTTTATGACAAATTGCCAAAAGTGCGACGGTTCTTGAAACCTCATAACTAACTTTTCGGATTGGTCACGCAAGTAATTTGAATTTAGCTTCTAGAATGCATTTATTTGATTTTTTCGGCCAAATATATTAAATAAATCTATTTAAATTGTAAATTTCTAATTAAAAATGAATTCTAAGACAGGAAAAAAATTTACCACCCAAAAAAACTATCAACTTATTCGCTATAGAGAAATTAAAAGTGCTAGAAATACGCCATGAAAATCCCCCAAGCTAACTGATCAGTAGTACTGAGGCCGGTATTTTTGAATTATTTTATGAAAGAAACTGAGCGAAGTATCACAGACTCGACTCTAAGGAGAGTATCATAAAAAACGAAGAGAAAATATAATGCATCTAAGAAAAGGTAATAGCGCCGAATTTTTTGGATAATCTATGGAGCAGAATAATTGTTAATATTCATATTAAAAATTTTCGCGTTTCCTACCGTATTTTTGAGGACTTACTCAGAAAAAAAACAGGAAACTCAAAGTTCGTACAGAAATTAAAATCCGAATTTATTGAAAGATTTTGTGAGAGAAAGAATTGGATTGATTTATATATCAGAGCTGACAATTAACTCATGAAAGTGCCCAGAAATGTAATTTCAGAGTTAAAAAAACAATTGAAAAATCCTCTGAAGCATACGGAAGAAAGTGAAAGAGAATCTGGAAATCACTTGAAAATCTAACAACAGATTTGAAAATCAAGTCTGACACTCAAGATTCTTTTCAATCGCGGAATTTGATCAAATCTATATTTTCCCAGAAGATAGTCTTCACACTTTGATTTGTAAACGAAAGAAATTAAATAGCGTATCGTTGAAAAAAATTCCTAGGAAAATAAATTGCTGGGAAATTATTTGACGAAAAATGTTTGTGCAGATTTTTAAAACAAATCAACTGTACTAGATCTAATTAATTAAAACGCTAAAACGACAAATTTAATTGAATAGTTTTTTCAATTACTTAAAAAATCTCAAATATGCCTATATTTTGCTTTTCGAAACCGCCTATCTTGTTGCCTAGTAAGTGTCTTGAAAAAAACCCTATCGTTTTGCCTTTTCACCTATCCGCGGATGCCAGGAAAGCGGAAAAGTCTTTGTCGCTCAAAAACCTTCACCTATTACGCCGGATTTCACCTTTCCGCTTCACCTATCCGCCGGACCCCTTGCGGTATAAATTTTCGACACAAAAAAAACTATTTCTTTATAATTTTTTGATTTTTCTCACCTCTGAAAGATGCAAAACGCGAACATGCAAGAAAATACAATTTTTAAATCGAAAGAAAATATATAATTATTACGTCTCTAACAACCACAACAGATCAAAAAATAAGGGTGTCGTTTACACCATCCATGAAACTATCTGAATTTCAGATTCTGAAATAAGCCTCGGTTCGGAAGAAAATTTGAAACAAAGTATCGTCGTTCAGAATTTTACCGACGAAATCGGCCCCCGATTAGAGAAAAATTGATTAATGATATGACAAACAATTGCGTAATCGATAGGCAAATTTTTTTTGTGAAAAAACGGGACATAATTTTTATCAAAAATTTTCTTGGTAAATTTCAGCACAAACTGAAAGTGAGCTCGACCGTAAATAAATGATAATCTGAGCTTCAGATTTGTGCCCGTTCCCTGCCTTAAAAGGGGGTCGGTGACATTTTGACAGATACGGATATGGGCCTCTTGATGAAATTTTTTTTACTGGCGTTTATATTATTCGCCTCAATATTCCCTTTAAAACCTTTTGCTTAATCTGAGAGATGTGGGGTGATGGAGCCAATCCTAACCACTCCGTTATAGACCCTCGCCTAGCCACTCAGGAGGACCGCCCTTTACAGCTCACACATCTCTTCAGATTAAGCAGACAGGGTGTTAATCAGCGACACCCACTCCCTTAAGGGGGTTGTGGGTGTAGAATGTCGGAATTGCTGGGGAAAATAGCTTTTTCCTCCAGCTGGACTGGAAGGGTCGATAACGGGCAGATAAGAATAAATGAGAAATAATATACGGGAGACTGAAACCCTCTTTGTCAACTGCAAGTAATTTTTTTTAATTCTGGTGAAGGATGGCTTACCGGTACGGCATCGAAAAACTGGTAAAAATATGTTCTCAATTCACACAAAAATTGTAAAATCTTGATCAATTTTGCTTTAAATTGAATAAAACAGAAAATGTATGAAACCTACGAAATATTGTCATATTTTACCACGTTATTTCGTTGAAAAATTATTCTCTGTTTGTTTTAAGACGGTAAAAATGAAATTCAGAAATTCTCTTTCGAATCTGAATAAGTCGGTCAATTTTGTTTAAAATTGAATAAAACAGACATTGTATACGAAATACTGTCCTACGAAATATTGTCATACTTTACCGCGTTATTTCGTTGAAAAAATTATTCTCTGTTTGTTTTTATACGTAAAATAAGTTCATACGATATAATTTAGGTGTGAAAAGTGAAATTGTAAGTGAAATAATGTCAATTCAATTTTAGATTTAAGAGAGTCCTATTAAATTATTTGGCAGAAAAATGAAAATTTTCCATTAATTGATAAAATTTAAGAAATTAACCAATTTTCAAATATTTAATTTGAATCAAATTATTTGATAACTAAAAATTAATCTTGAACCCGCAACAGGCCTAGAAGATCCTACAATATTCACCGATCGAAAAGAGGTGAATGTTCCAACAACTCCATGGGGAAATCCGTCGACGATATTCAGTGGTCAAATATCTGGAATTGACTGTTATTTTCTTACTAGACATGGGAAAAATCATGATAAAAGCCCAACACAAGGAAATTTATTGAAAATTAATATTTATCAATTTTCGCAAACAAATTCAAAAAAATTCGAATGAGAAATTCTCATTGAGAATGTTCTTCGATCTTGAAAAATTTTGTTGAGATAATTTTTGAGTTGTTTAAATTATTAAACCAATATGCAGCATACTCCGCCCTCTATAAGGACAATAAAGACGGAATATGGGGACAATATGAACAAGTTGGAACGATTTTTTCAAAATTTTGAAGTCAAGAGCAGAGACAGAGGACTTATGTTTACACAGCACGCGCTTTTCGAAAAAATTTCTATAAAACACCTGTTCCACCGAAAATTTCGACCAAAAACAAAAAAATAAAACCATTATCTTTCCGCCAAAATAATATCTATTATTGTTATGGCTTGCAAAATTTTTAAAATAAGGACAATATCAGATTGTCAGTATTGCACCAAAACAAGAGGACACAGTGTTCTGGACACTATGGAAAAATATAACCACCATAATTAAATTTTTGGAATTTAAAAATATTTATCTCCAGTAACAAAATCTAATATTTTTTCGGGAAACACTTTAATGTTTCTTAAACTTATCATTTTTCAATTGACAAAAAGTAAATTACTGTGGTAACCTCTGGGCGCTGAAGGAACTTGGCGTCACTCATATAATCGCCAGTACAGCATGCGGAAGTTTAAAAGAAGAATATGCTCCTGGCGATATGGTCGCAATCTCAGATTTTATTGATATGACAAAACAGAGAACTTTGACACATATAGGAAAGGATCGATGAAAGGATCATACTTGTTTTTAATTAACATCCGTGAGACATTCTCTGTAAGGACAACATGACCTTACCTTGGCAAAAACTTAAGGGTTTTATTTTCGCGTGTTCCTCTATAAGGACAATATGGACTAGTAGGGACAACATGTTATGTTCAAAAAATTTTCAGTTTATACAACTGTTTTCGGAAAAAACCTATAAAACATCTGATTTGCGGAAAAATGTGACTGAAGAACAAAACTCTTCATCTTTTTTAAGAAATATTTCACTGTCTTAATAAAATGGGAATTTTTTTTTCTGAAAAAAAGCCTTCATTATTTTTTGGCCAAAATATTGTTTTTTGTATCGTTCCTCTACTCTAGAAAAATGGCTTCCAAATTTGTTAAATATTTTTTCAAAAATAAGGACAACTTGGCAAAATTTCTGCTGACGAAAATCACCATTAATTGATGATTTTTTTTGATTCATAATTTTTTTTTCAAAATAAGAGCAATGAAATTTTCGAAATCAATCCCTGAAAGGGACTGCTGTTGAAAATGGTGGACCTAAAGGCACCATTCATTTGCCTTCAAAACCAGCTTTTGATGAAAAACTTCGAAATTTGATAATAAAAGCAATGGAAAATACTCAAGTACCTTATAAACAAACTGGAACTATGGTCACAATCGAAGGGCCAAGATTTTCCTCACTGGCAGAATCGAAAATTTTCTCAGGTGTTTTTAATGCTGATATTATTAATATGACTACTTGTCCAGAAGGAAATTGTTGATAGATTAAAGTTTAAAAGAATTGTTAGAATTATTTTTGAAAGACGATATATGTGACATATGATATGTCCTATGGCCTATAGGATGTTCCAAGTTAGAAAATTGTGGTTGCAAATTGCTCGAGAGTTTGCAAAATGTAAGAGTTTTTAGACTCAAGTATACTTTTAAATAAATTACTGCAGCTGAATTTGAGTTGATACTAAACTTCTTACCGTAAAGGTGCATAATTTATGCAGTAAAAACATAATGATTTTCCAGGGAATTTCTGAAAATTAATAGGTAAATTGATAAGGTGATGTTTTTAAGGTATAACTTATACTGTATGATTCGGCGAATTTGAATGGACACCCTACCGATTGATGGACACCCTACCGAATTTCTGAAAATTAATAGGTAAATTGATAAGGTGCTGTTTTTGAGGTATAACTTATACTGTATGAATCATCAAAAAAAGTGAAATAAAAAAATGCAGACCAGATTGTAGGGGATCATTTAGCTCTCATATCATGAGAGCTAAATGATCCCCTACAATCTGGTCTGCATTTTTTTATTTCATTTTTTTTCTTAATTTTACAAAAATTTGCAGATATTGTTGAATATCTTATTCTTTATGAAAGTACTTCCCAGTAGTAAATAGGGTGTCCACAGCGTTTAAATTTCAGCTTTTGAAAACTACGTATGATACTAAAATATCCAATTGAGTTCTTAGACAGCTCAAAATGACCACACATATTTATAAAACAATCAATCTAAAAAATGGTTCGAATCGCAGCATTTAAAAAAAAAATTAGTTTGATTTTACATTTTTGGAAAACTTGGAAAAATGGTCCGATTCGCACAAATTTATTTGTTTTATTTCTCAATATGTGTGGTCACCTTTAGCTATCTAATAACTGAATAGGAAGATTCATTCACAAAACCTAAATGTGAAAGGTGTGGACTCCACCCTGTGGATATTCTTCTTATAAGATCTATGAATGTGCTACAAGGTGTAGCCTACACCCACAATCCCCGTTATCTATTTCCAGTACTCTTTGTTCCCTGAACCGGCAACAATTGGAAGCTTTTATTTTGCATTTTCGCCCAGCATATCACATCATTTTTTGAACGATTGAGGATTTCCCGGCCCCTAATTTGACATATTCTCGATTGAAATATCAACCAAACAGGGCTTCAATGATATTATTCAGATTAGCCACTTTGTAGAACTAGCCTTTAACTTGCGAAACAAATATGCCAAAACCTTTTTGTATGACAACACTCCTTCACACATAAGCGGCACAAGAGCCACCTAAGCCAAAACAGAAAATCTATCTCCTCCCAGGTTTTATTTTGAAATAAACCCAAATTTTGACTTAACCTGTATAATTAGTATACAAAACTTTGTAGGAGCTCTTTTGTTGATAAGTGCTATATTTATTCTAGAATATGGAAAAAACCGGTCCAATTCATCGGAAAATCTATCTTCTCCTAGGTTAAATTTCAAAATTTACTCAAATTTTTGCAAAAGTTAGCTCTAAACAAACAGAAACTTTGTANGAGCGTTTTTGTCAAATTTCGACATCAAACAAAAAATATGAATTTTTCAAGGTCACGTGAAAAAATTTCCGGAAAAAATGTGCTTCGATTCTGACACAAACGTTATTTTTGAACATAATTTTGAGAAAAATACTAAGAAAAAAAACGCAAAATTTTCGAAATTTTTTTGTTGTCATTTGGGTTTTTTTATGCGTTCAAAAAATAAACAATTGATTTGATGCATTTTGATGACATAATAACTGCAGAAAATGTAGGAGCCGGTATACCCTCAAAAATGGAAATTCAGTTTAAACAAAATACTCTCAACAAATATTCAAGTTAATATCGCAAAAGAAATGAAAATGCAATATGCCTCGATAGCAATGGTTACCGATTACGATTGCTGGAAAGAAAACGAAGAAGTTTCCGTCGAAAAAGTGATGAAACAAATGAAGTTAAACGCCATTTCGGTTAAAAAAATATTAATAGAACTTATTCCAACTGTACAAAATACCGATTGGTCTGAAGAGCAAGCTGCTTTAGTTAACATGGTTAATAGTTCTATTTTTTAAATAAGAGAAAAATAAAAACTATTTTTTTAGTCAAGATGGTTAAAAAAACATTTCCCGAATTAAAACTGGCTTATTACGCGCTTAATTATTATTATTATTGGTTTATTGCAATCTAGTGTGTTTGTGCAGATTGGCTACAATATAGAACTTAGACAGAAAAATATTTTTATAAAAATATTGAACTAACTTTACAATACATCGTTGGAATTTTACATATTCAATAATAGATAACTTTATAATATACAGGTTTTCAAGCAGTTTTTTATAAAATTAATAATTTTAAAATATTTCAACATTACTACCATCCTCGCGTTTCAACTACCTATATTTACTTTATAATTTTTGGATTTTAAAAAAATGACACGGTGCTTTATAGGTGAATATTTAGTGGGTTTTTTGTTTTTCTAAAAAGCGGAGAGAAATGACTTTATAAATGTAGAAGCGATTACACTTGTCTATCATTTTGTATAAGATAGAACCCATAAATGTCATTCTAAAAAAATCTTATAAAATGAATTTTGAAATACCCTTAGTTGAATTTGTTACACAATTGACTCACAGCGTCTGTTTCATATACACCATTATGATAGAATTTAATGTCTTTGATGATCCCGAGCAAAAAATCAGCTATCCGATAAAAAGGTCCTATGAGTCTGAAAATTTAGGACATAGCTTAAAATATGTTTGGTGCAACCACTTGGTGCCGCTGTTTTGGGCGGTAATTTTTTTAAATCAAGGCAATTGCATATCGGATTTTTTCATTTAAATATTTTTTTCGGATTCAGAAAAAAATTCTGCTCCAGATTGACATCTGTCATTTTATAAACAAAAATTTCCACGTGGTGTAGAACCGGAAATGGAGGTGGTCAAAAAGTCGAATTATGCCAGATCAATGATTTGAGATATGCAAAAGATGCGCAATAATCGAATGGAGTGCCAAAAACTACCCTAGATCCTAAATTTTCAGATTCATAGGACCCTTTATCGAGTGGCTATTTTTTGTTCAGGAGCCCTATATATTTTCACAGCTATATTACTTTAACACATTAATGTTAATCAAGGATGTGCAGGTTTGAGGAGCCAATCCTAGCCACTCCTCAACCTGCTCATCTTAGATTAACATTAATGTATTAAAGGGATATGGAAATTATAAAGCCTTAATCTTTGGCTACCGTACAAAACAAATGAAATAGGTTGTGATTCTTCATGGATGAAACGATCCCTGAAAAATAAATAATAATATACAGTATGTACTTTTTTTACTTGCGAAGTGCAAATTGCCCTTTAGCTACAGAAATAATACAAATTTAACGAATTAAAAATTTATCCAACATTACTAACCAAAAAATAAATTTGGTATTCCTAAGAAGTTATTCTTGAGAATTTATCCCTTATTCTAACAATGTCATGGTAAAAAATGTAAATGAGCTCTTTAAGGGAGTGGGTGTCGCTGATTTGGGCCTCTTCCAAGACCATTTCTCGCCAAACTAGCAAAGGTGATTTTCCAAAAACATTTGTAACTAACAGAACCAACCTTCGCGGTAATTTTAAACATAACAGTAATCTGATACAATCCCACCTACGCCGACACCTACGCTTTTGAAAAGCCTCCTAAAAGACACGCAGTTAGTGCCTACTCCTTCAATTTTCATCATTTTTCATTAATTTTTTGTGTCAGGCTCCGGAGAAGCCTTACGAATAATGCAAAAGCGCGTTTGTTTGAAAATTTTGCTTTCAGCGGACAAAAACGCGAAAAAACCAAAAATTAAAAGTTTGAAATGGTCAGTTTGGGAGGCTCAGGCAAAAGCTATCTCCTCCACCAGTTTGAGAGATACAGTTTCGACTCATACTGCATCAGAAAGCACAGGACTTGTTNGAGTTCTCCCGCGAAAAATGTTGACTATATGTTTCTCAAACTTGTTTGAGATTCCGAAAGAAAAAATTTATCTATCCCAAGAAAAGAATATGTTAAAAAAAAATTTTATCACTTGTCAGCTGTACTTTGCAGATTTTTTATAAATACATGAATTACTGGAGAAATTCCGACAAACTGAACCCCATTCAAACCTCTATTCTATAGAAAACAAGAGCTCGAGTTAATAATCTTCAGTAGAAAAAAGTTTATCAATTCGAGCTTCGACGCAATCAATGTGAGGGGATTATACTAGTACTTCGCGTGGGCCGAACTGGTCGGTCTCGGGAATATAATAAGACATGACTAGATATACCCCATCACTTTTCTGTAGGAGGGAGATTGACGTACCTGTTCTCAATGTCAACTAAACTTCTCGTGAGAACGCGAAACTAAGCTTTTGAAAGTGTGAAATTCCGAAAAATTTACCTGGGGTTTCAATGATAAATCATTTTGAGACATGTTATTTAATATTCACAACGGTAAATCCGCGGTTCCTGTGTTCTGATAATCAGAAGATCTTGAAACTAAAAACTTAATATCCTGGTACTATTTATTTATTAATACAGTAGAGTTAATCAAATAAATAAAACTACAACAAACTTAATTCTAAAACTAAGAAATTTTTAATTTACACTTTCACACGTATTAAATTCATTTCAACCGTCTTTTTTATTCATTTTTAACCATTTCAGTTTTAATTGCATTTTTCACACATTTTACATTCCTTTACTAACCCTGTATAGTACTAAAAAGTATCATGATATTAGTAAAAAATTAGAAATATGTTAAAAATGATTATAATTTATATTCCATTTACGTATTATGACGCATTTTATACCTACGACTCAAAAAATGAAGATACTTTGTAGATAATTTTAATTATATCTATGGAGAAGCATTTTGATTATTAAATGAAATGCCTAAGTCGTCAATAAATTGTTATACTATTACTCTTCTTACTTTGGCTTCGTTTTTTCTTTGCGTTCTTTCCCAACGAAAACCCACCACACGGTAGGGTTCTACTGATCGGTTTATTTTCTATGCTATCTTACTTCACAATATATTAGTTATGATAATCCCGCAGAAATCCATACTAAAAGTAAAATTCCAGCTCTAGTTTTTTGGCCGTACCCGCGAGATTCGCGAAAACAAATGTTTACTGTTATAGCAGTATTAAGTGATCTACCAAAAAAGCAAGTGCACTGGGAACTTTAAGCTTGTGTGCCCTTAGTTTTGTGTTGTTCAGAGTAAGGTTTTTCAAGACAGACATACATTACCTCGAAAATTATCTCTGCGAGTAGTATTTTGTGGAGCGCAATAAATTTTGTCTAATTTAGTAATTGTGACTATTGTCGAAAAATGGGTTCAAGTTTGAAGTATCACGTTTTGTGTGGTTGCTTGGTTTTTCGTATCTCGGCTATTTAAATATCATTCACTTCTAGTTTATAAATAAAACGTTTTGCTTGGTAGGTAATTGTCATGTTTTTATGTATATTTATCTTCCTTATTGATGCAAGAAACCATTAAAATACTTTTCAAGTTAGGTCTTTCCAAAAGCATTGCGGACTTCGATCAACTATCCTCTACAAAGATTATGAAGTTCAGGAAAATAGTTTGCGTTTCAACTAAAGACTATTATCGTTTGCCTTCTAGCTATATTTCCACTATAGTAATTTAGAACACCTAAGGTTACACATTATCTTGAAAATAAAATTTTTTTTGGAGGGTTTATAAAAAGATATGAGATGGAAAACATTTAACACTATTAACAAGTTATGAAATAAAACAGTATCTCCAAAATAGTTCAATAATTTGGGGTTAGTGAAATTGGCGTCAAATATTATATAATCAATGTTGCCACAATGTGGGACATCGATAGACCTAGTGTAGGTGAGGGAAGTGTGAATTTCAAAAAGTTCGGTTTTCAAAGGTCTTCTGCCGTTTTTAGAAAATTCGATTTTTGAAAGTTACGATCCAAGTTACTTCTTTTATTTCTGATTAAGGCAAGTTAACATGCGGGGATAAAGATTTTTTAGAATAAATAATTATTTTGTTTTTGGGACTTTTCGAAATTCACTCACCTTGTTTTCAAATCGTTAATTGATAATGTTTATCCATTCTCACGTTTATAAACCTCAAAAATATAATATTGGTCAGTAACGCCCCGTAACATAATGCTTTATACAAATAATATTGTGAAGGTTAGAAGCATAGACGATATATCGGTGAATACTCAATACATACTTCATACGAGAGTGAAATCTCTCATCACCAAACCAAGATATAGATTCAGTGCTCATCGCAGCGAGTATTCCGTAACAGCTCTACCGTACTCAACATCAACTGTTTATTAATATACTAGCACCTATAGGACAACAGAATACAGAAAAAGAACTATCTGGACTATTTGCAAGAATTGGTTACCTTTGTAACTGAAAAATTAGAAAAGATTTTAGCACACAAAATAACACTCGTGTCTTGCGAGAAAAGCCGTATCTGAACAAGCAACGATATAAGCACACAAATCTCTAAGTTTTCATGTGCAGTTGACTTTGCTTCCGTGGATAGAATACTTAATATCTGCTATGAACTATAAAACACTTTGTTTTTGCAGGGTAATTTGGATGTCATCATAATTCTGTCGCACACTAGAGGCCCGATCTCTCATACTCGAAACAAAACTGAGTATTTAATTTCACTTCTTCGCTATTATAAACATACCTATGCCTCAACACAATCACATTATTTTTCCTTATATTTGATTCAAATTAAGTCATTCCACACTTTATGATTACTGAGAATAATCCGAAACTCAACATAAGATACCGGATTGTTTTAAAACATGATACCTATAAGAAATTAAAACAGTGACACACTAGCGCTTATTTAAGAGCGGGTGAATAAATTATAAAGTAATAAAATACGCTAAATTTATTTCCACAAAGAAAATTTATACAGAATGTTTCTGTTATCTTTAATCATTGAACACAAAAAGACCATTATGTAGCCGGCACAGAGAAGATGCGCTTTTTTGTTCACGCGATATCTCACGTGGACAATGTATAAAGGGACACTTTAAATTTACACACAAACATTAAAAATTAGGCAATCATTTATTCTATGAAAGATCACGATTCAGTGACGAACGTGCACTTTTAATAAAAAACATACATCCCTGTCACTCCACGTTTAAGGATGATAAGTCCTAATATAAGAAAATCGTTATCTTGACAACAGCCCTGGGAACCAAAATAGCTGAGTGTAATTGCGCCTCAAGCATGTGAAAGAAGATTACTTTATTTGTGAGATCACGATCTCACACATTATTTAAAAATATTTTGACATTATATAGTCAGTCGTTCCCCACGGAGTTTTGTGTGTCAATTCAATGTATAGAGGTAAAATGAATTACTGCGGATCATCCAAGTATCTTTCCGTCGAGATGTGGAGCTGTTAAATAGAATTCCTACTACTGATTGAATGATATCAGAACTGCCTAATGGCCTGGCACACGGGAGTGGGATCTTGCTTAGGTCTTGTCATTTTTCGAGCTGGAACAAGCGTAATCCGTCCATCCCGTCAGCATAGGTCCTCAAATCTTCAAGGACAGATTCCACGACCCACAACTTAGCAGAAAAGGTGAATACATCCACACAAAATAAACACAGTTTTTTGGTAAACGCAAAAAAAACAAGACAACAATCCCTTCGCGTGGTCAAATTTGGTCCTATGAGAAACTTAACACTTTTGTACAGGCAAACCCATACCCAACCTCTACCGAAAGCCGTTACTATCTGCCATTCCAATACTGTTATAAACAAGAAGTCTTTCGGCATCTGTAAAAGACAACGTAGGACATCCCTTCACGTTATGTACTGTCTCCAACCCTTAATCTTACATGCACTTTTTTTGCGGTCAGGAACTCCCGGAGATTTAGCCCTACTAATAGCTTACAAGCAACAAGCGACTTCTTTGAATTGAGAGATATAACATATTGCAATCTTGCTTTGCACCGTTTACTGCCGGCCAATAACGAAGCAACCAAGAAAAATCTATTAGATTAAGTTGAGTTATATTGATTGTCTTAAAATACTTGTAAAAGATGCGCATGCCTAAATCTAATTTTTGAACGCCTAACTTGAGTTAAAAATTTAGCACCCTTAATTAGCGTTAACCAAGCGGTGGAATTTCCGGAACCAATAATTTTGGCGTAGAGCAGCACGTATATGCAATCATTAATTATTTTTTGCTCTTATGGATGAAATCAACGACCCCAAAGATTTTCAAAAATCTGTTGAAAATTTCCCAAAAATTGACATGACTGTCATAATGCTTCCTGAAATCGAAAATTTGAGAATAATTAAAAAATAATCAAAATTTCATAGAAATATCACTAAATCGTTATTAGGGTTAAACATGTGACCCTAAGAAAATTACACACCTTCAATTTAAGATTAAAATATCTCTAATGTCATATGCTGTCCACGGCATGTCACTAAATTTGCGCAAATTTTGAGAATAATTCTTAAAATAAAGTAAACAAGAACCCTCAAAAATCTGTATGTTGATACGGGTAAATCTTCTCATTATTGGGGCTAATTTTAATGGTTTTTTATAGACACAAAATTTTGTTGTAATATCCATCATTATGACCTTCAATTTTAGACCTCAATCATGGGATAGAAGGTGACAAAGGTAATTTCAAAAACATTGTGTTTTGATTGGAAGAACACTATGACACTGAAATCCCTAGTGTCGCTCAAGATTATATCCCTAAAATAGTCTGCATCACTGCGGAAGTCATAAAACTCGGCCTTCATGGGCACCCCTTTGACTGATTCGAACATATCTTGAAAATTTTTCCACAGAGAGAGTCGACCGATAATATTTTTTGCAAAAATTATTTCTGTTCTGATTTTTTGAGCCGAGAAAATAATATCGCAAACGTATTATGGATATTAGCGTATTATATCTCTCTTACTATCTATTTTTGGTCAACAAACGTGACGACTGAGCGAAATTTTTATATCAAAACTATATAATTCAAAGTTACGAATTGATTGATAGAAAATATATTATGTTCCTGATGTACTTTGATACTTTTTGGTTGGCTTAAAAGCACTTTTTTCGTATGTTATATTTATATTTAGATTGGAATATTAAGGAAAATACTTGATCTTTAAGAAACAAGCATAACGCTCAACCCCTTCGCCAGCCGCGATATGGACATGAAGTAAATTCTTACTGTGGGTGGTCCCTGAAATATTGTACTGAGTGAAATATTTTGGTGTTGAGATGGTTGCTTAAAGAATTAACGAAAATTTAATTTTATTTGACATAAAGATGTTGCCCAAAAAGGCTTAGATCCAAGGAGGAATACGTACCCAATTTGCAGGCAAAAATTTCACGCCAAATACTTGCAACTCTGCACAAAACGGTCTGGGTGAGGCAATAATCTTGAACCTTAAAACGAGTAGTTTATGTATAATGTTTCAATCGAAAGAAAATTATTCTTTGGGCGTAGCATATTTTTTTTCTGGATCGTTCTCCATTTCTTGTCCAAAAATTGCAAAGGTACCCATAAAGAAACAAGTTGACGGTGGCTCTTTTGCATAAGTACGAGATACGAAACCACACATAAAAATTCAAAAAAAACTCTGCAGAAGATTGTCAAACAAAGGCTTGTGCTTCAGAATGCAGTATGAGTCCCGAAGTGTAGGTCCTTCTAAAATGGTGGAAGGTAGCTTTGCCTTGGAGTGTCTGTTGGCTCTCCCAAAATGACCATGATCGAACATTGCTGCTAAAAAATAAGAATTGGATAATGGCGCCCTAAGAGACAGCGATAGCATAAATTACAAAATAAACGCTTAATAATGAATTTGTTAACAAGTCCTGGCTTTCTGATGCAGTATGAGTCGAAAACGGTATCTCTCAAACTGGGTGAGGAGAAATAGCTCTTGCTGTAGCCTCCTCGAGTTTGGCGGGAAATGACCTTGGAAGAGGCCCAAATGAGCAACACCCACTCCCTTAAGCTCAGCTCTATCATATTCTTTAGGTAAGCTCCTGACTGTGACCGTCCATCTTGACTCTACATAATTACCACACCTGGCGCGTTAAAATTAAATCGGTATCCAACAACTCCATTTTCGATTTTGCTTTGAAAGATTTGTCTATACATTTAAATGAGCAAGAAGTTTGAAAAACTCGCACTGAACGTAATTCATAAAAATAAATGCCAATTTTTATGTGGAAAATTAAAGTGCCTTTACGTTGTCCACGTGAAATATCGAACAAAAAAGGCATCTGATCTGTGCCGGCTACTAGGTTTTTGTGTTCTGATTAAAGTCGAACATTTTATAAATTTCTTGGAAAAATTTGGTATTTATACTTTATAAATTTTCACCGCTAAAGTCACTGTTTTAAGTTATTATAGGTTCATTTTAAAAAATGTATTTATTTGACGTTTCGGTTATTCCATAATCATAAAGTGAAGGAGTTTTGAATAAAATATAGAGAAAATAATTTTTGTTGCGAGCAGATTGTGTTAATAAGCGAAGAAATTAAACACATTTTGTTTCAGTATGAGAATCGGGCCTCAGGTGCGCACAATTAATGCCCGATTCGCAAAAACAAAGTGTTTTATGTATAGCAGTATTAAGTGATCTACCCAAAAAGCAAGTGCACATGAACTTTAAGATTTTGTGCTTTTTTTGTTTGTTCAGAGTAGGCTTTTCAAGACAGAGTGTTTTTGTGGGCTAAATTTTTTTCTATTATAGTAAAGTGACTTTCAAAAAAGTCAAGTTGTTCTTTTTGTGTACTGTTGTCCTGATCAACTCCTAGTATATTAAAAAAAGTTTGTTGGTAGGTAGAGCATGTTTGAATATGCTGATGAAGAACT
>SCLH01001205.1:84970-111857 GCA_004367855.1 Oikopleura vanhoeffeni
AGTTCTTCATCAGCATATTCAAACATGCTCTACCTACCAACAAACTTTTTTTAATATACTAGGAGTTGATCAGGACAACAGTACACAAAAAGAACAACTTGACTTTTTTGAAAGTCACTTTACTATAATAGAAAAAATTTAGCCCACAAAAACACCAGAAAAATTTTCGAGGGTATGTTGATCTGTCTTGAAAAACCTACTCTGAACAAACAAAAAGAGCACAAAAGCTTAAAGTTCATGTGCACTTGCTTTTTGGGTAGATCACTTAATACTGCTATAACATAAAACACTTTGTTTTCGCGAATCGCGGGAGAGCCAAAACTAAAACCTGGTATTTTAGAGGATTCTGGGATTATCAACTAAATATTAAAGAAGAAGCAAGAATAACCACAGTTAGAACCACGGTTAGTTGAAACAAAAAGCCAAAAATAAAGAGAAAGAATGATATATACAATTGACGACTTGGTTCATAATAACAAAATGCTCTTCAAAAATTAAAATATTAAAAACTAAAATTTTGCTCCCTGCTATTTAATCCTGCATTTATTCACCCTTTTTTCTGCCTGTGTCACTCTATTCATTTCACAAACCATTATACTTTTCAAACAACGCCAGAACAACGCGCTTACAGTACAGTACTTTTTGTCAACTATGACTTTTTGGACAGTACACCGAAAAAACTTCCTTGATGTTTTACACGATTGTTGCCCAATCAGTGGGAAATTACAGGGGAGAGTTTTCACAAAATACTTCTTTTGAAAAATTGAGGTAGTGCACTATTTTTTGATCAAGCATACTCAAAAACAATTAGCACTTTCGATAAGCTAGTTGGTCATACGGTATTCTACCAAAACATCAATTCAAGTCACAAACATTAAATGTTCTACCTAGGCAGCCTTTATTGTATTTTGGTTTTCCTTCATTTTTACATGTTAATCCAAATCTTTGAAATAAAGTTTTATTATTATCAAAAAAGAAAAAATTGTGCGCACACTGAGGCCCGATTCCTCATACTGAAACAAAATTGTGGTTTAATTTCTTCTTCGGCTTATACACAATCTGCTCGGCAACAAAAATTATTTCTCTATAGTTTATCAAAACTCCTTCACTTTATGATTATGGAAATAACAGAAAACGTCAAATAAATACATTTTTAAAATGAACTCCTATAATTAATTATACTCAACAAACCCCTACAAAAACCTGTTTTAAGTGCATTATTATTTTTTTGTCGGCCCGCATTTCCTGTGACGAATTTCAACGAAATAAGTGTGGGTGTCGCTGATTTGGACTTTAAGGGAGTCGGTGCATTTTTGGAAGATACGGATATGGGCGGCTTGATTGATCATAAATTTTTACTGGGTTTATATATAATTATAAGAATTTCTCTCAATATACCCACCAAAGTAATGTTTCAGCCTCCCGGCATTTTTGTAACTACAGAATTTTCGAATTAGCTGCTTTTTAAGAAATTTTAAGTTCGAATTAAACTTTCGAATTCGGCAAAATTATGAGAAATTTTTTAAAACCCTTCCCGAACATTATGACAAATGGCTTCTTTTTTCTTCGAATTTTTTAAGCAGTATTTTTTTTAAACAACGAAAAAAAACTCTTTACAAATGGCCACTTTTAACTTTTTCGCGTAGTGACCAGATATTTTTTATATGCTATTTTGCAAATCAATATGACATTTTTTGGGGATTGTTGGTCGAAACTAATTTGGACATATTTTTTTGACATTTCCTTATTTCTTGGTTACAATTTTTCAAATTATTTTTTCTGGTAATCCTTAGGTCGTTTTTTGAGGTTGCTGCTTCCACCATGATTTCGACTGGAAGAACTAGACAAGATAGCGACAAATAGTTTTTCTGCACGTTAAACCTTGGAAAAAAAATA
The DNA here is from genome assembly GCA_004367855.1 of Oikopleura vanhoeffeni. Classification (NCBI taxonomy): domain Eukaryota; kingdom Metazoa; phylum Chordata; class Appendicularia; order Copelata; family Oikopleuridae; genus Oikopleura; species Oikopleura vanhoeffeni. The sequence continues at coordinate 86,867 of SCLH01001205.1, forward strand.
TGCGGTTAGAAATTTTTTTTGGCTTCCCCTAGGTTGATCACTGACGGAATAGTCATCGGAATTGCGTCAAATGACTGAAAAAACCGTTTTTTTGCGAATTACCGTGAACCGGTAATTATCGGAGATAACCAGAAAAAAACCATCCTGCATTTTCAAATTCGTTAAGATTAAAGATCAAAAAAACGTTTGTCGCTATGCTAGTCCTACGTTCTCTCAGAACAGATACCCCTAGGTGGAGCAACCTAAAAAAAAGCGACCTTAGCTAAAGAATATTGGGAATTGGCTACTTCACATATTCAAATATGCTTCTCCGTTTTGTTCTTTGCCTCTTGTTTAACTCTGAATCGTATCTTTTGAAGTGAAATACCCGTTGTGGCAGAAGTCCATCGAAGCCCTCTTTAATCAATTAATTAAAAAAAATTTTATCACACTCAAACTTTGCCAATTGGTAAACCGACCCATCCCACCGTTAAAATTTATTTCATTTGAAACTCATGAAAAAAAATATTATTTGGATGGTGCTAAGTTTCGGTTTTTTCGCGTCTTTTTTTCAACCAATCTAATGAAGACGATTTTAGAGAAGTTAAAATAAGGAAATAATTTGCCTGTAATCTAGACACCTTTCGATAGCAACGCGCGTTTTTTGAGAGTTTTTCAAAAGACGAATTATATAAAGTAAAATAATCGATCTGAAAAAGTCAGATTATACAAGTTAGCTCAGAATAGTCAAATTACGTTTTCAAGTTTTTCTCGCAACAATGTTTAAGTGACTTAAAGTTTCCATCAAGCGAAATAAAATGAAAAGTGCAAAATCTGCAAAAATGCAGCGAGCCCATTTAGAGAGCGGATCTTGAGGTGCAGATAGTTTTTTTCGAGCCACGGTCTCATATCGGTATCATTTTCTTGTCCCGGAACCGATCCAGCAGCATAGAGGAATCTTGATTGCAGGTGAAAAGAAAAGTTGTTTTACCTCTGTCACAGGCCCAAAACTGTCGTTCATTGGGGACGCTACTTTGGCGATCTTAGTACGGGAAGAAGGTAGAAAGTGCTTTGCCACTTTACTGTTTTTTTGAGTTAAGGATAGAGACTTAATTTATATTATTTAATTACATTCTGACTTATTAACCCGTAGAAGTAGTGACATTTACAAAGTGACCTTCATCTCTAAGCGCATGTTCATGTGTAAGAAAGTGACAGACGTTAGAAAAAAAATAAAATGAGATGGATTCAGAATTATGAATTTTTGTAATGTCGTTGACTTTTTCAGATATAAGCGCAACAATTGTCTGTCTAAAGGACATCAGAGTAAAACATTGAAAATGGAGCAGAATTCGAATTTTTTATTCATAGAAATTGAAATTTTTCAGAAGTAACACTGTGATTTCTGATCTCTCATTCCAGTGTTTTTCAAAAGTGGCTCTGGGTGTGAGATGGTTAACTACACTTCAAACATCAGAAAGACTAATTAAACTATCCGTTCTTCGATTTACCATCACTTTTCCTCTGATTTATTGTGTTCCGGCTACAGAGCAGCGAATACAAACAACTTCTCACGTCGCATTTTTTTATTTTCTCGACGACAGAAGAAAGCGAGAAAGAGAAATGTCTGGTGATTTTATTTGAAAATGTGATTATTTTCCCTTGCCTCGTCCCGTTCGAATCAGAAAATAAGTCTTATAAATTATTATTTGACCAAAACAATATTTAACAACTTCAATAATCTAAGGTTAGAGATTTTGGTTAAAATCCAATAAAATTGAAATATTGGATTTTGCCTCCAAAAGACAGCCAAAATAAAAAATTCTCAAAATTGGCGTGAATTGATTGTTTAACAACATCTTACCTTGTGAGCTAGCGAGCGCCAACAATTGGTTGGTCAAGTGATTGACTTAAAAATCTTAAAAAGGCAAGGAACGAATAGTACAGAATCTTGTTCTTTTCAAACACTATATATACAGAAATTTTGACTTCGGTTCCCAAAAATGATTGAAATTTTTTTCGCCATGTTTTGATTCCAGTACTAACGGTGGGTTGTTTTATAAGGTTTTTTCGCCGATGTTCCACTTCCCTGAGAAATTATTTCGAGAACTAGAACATAAAATACAAATGTGGGGAGATTAGCCAGTTTTTTAGAAAGGTTTTGTCACATACCAGTAAAGGATACATGTGTAAAAGGATGTTATTGTTATAGGGGCAGATGTGGTCGTTGTTTTAATTACTAAAAAAAATAAAAATTAACAAACCAACATTTTCGAAATATACTTTCATAAAATTTGAAAATAAGCTTAGGTTTGAGTATAGATGTATTCGTTTAAACCCAGTTCAGTATGATCAGAACTAGAGCCGACTGTATATCCGCCTTGGGGGTCCAAGTAAGCAGGAGATTTGGTTAATTTTTTTCAGAGTGATGAAAGAAAAAAAAGATGGAAAATGTTATTTATTTATCTTTAATGAACGTGTTCATCTGCAAACGTTTATATTTTTTTATTTTCTTACATAACCAAGTATCTTTAGAAAATAGAACAACACTTTTCTTTGCAACGGCGTATTTTTCTACTAAACCCAAACTAAAGAATTTTTTTCAGACGACATTTATAACTTCCCCGCCATTTCGGGTGTCAGCGCTAAAAATTAGCTTAAAAATTCCGTGCACATTAAAGATTTCTTAAATCAATTCATACAAAGTTTTTTCCATGAAAAAAGGTGTGGGGCAAAAATGGCCAAAAATAAAGGAATACATTTATTTTTGAGATAACAATGGGGACCTTCAAGCTTGCGTTATGATATTAAAAAATACCCTGACTATCAAAAAAAAAGAACGCTTATAAGTCATAGGCTATAAGTTATAGCCTAATTTATAGCCTATAAACCCCAACATTTATTGAAAACTTTTGCAAAAAATTAAATTTTAAAAATTGAGTGTCAATGGCCACTCAACCGGTTGTACAAGCCCAAGTGTTGTAAATTTTCATCAATAGTTTTATAAATGATAATCGGGCGACCATCTCATAGTTGAACACACGTAGCTTTAAAACATACCAAAAAAATTTAAATAAGTGATTTCTGCCTGATTTTGTTATGCAGAATTCAATAAATAATAATATAATATTTTGACTTGATTTGGCGGAAAATTTTCATAATATTCAAAAAAGTCGTCAAAAAGATGAAAAACCTAACGATTTTAAGGATTTTTCAAAACCGACGGTCAGGAAATATTAGGCATCTATGAAAAAGTTAAAGTGCAATTTTTTTGGTTTTCACCAAAAAATTTTGGAACGAACAAAATGCGGAATGATTCTTTAAAATTCTTAAAACGAATTCAGAAATGAAAATTCGAAGTCAAATCTTTCCTTAAGGAGGTTGGTGTTAGTGATTTTTGGCATTTCATAGGCTTCGTCGGTGGAGAACAAATGCCAGACTGGACACATCTTTTGAAAACATACATAAGAAAAATCTATCTTTGATCTCGCGATTTTATTTAGACAGCTTAAGTACGCACTCTCACAACCATCTAGTTACCGCGGTTAACACGAAGTCCCAAAGTTTAAAAAAAAAACAAGGATCCTAGAGCTTATATCGAAAGTTTTGAGACTTGTGAGAATTCGGAAAATTGTGTGAATTTTAGTGAATCGGCTCCCTTTTTTTTAATTTTTGTCTTAGGGTCCGAAAATCTGGTGAAAGTGCCAAAAAAGGGTGTTTTTCGGCGTTTTTGATAGAAACCGGCTTTTCTGTGGCAATGCAAAGCAAGGGTGATTTTCGCGTAATGTAACAAGCTCAAGGGTGGTGAATCATTGAATGGTCGTTCTTTTTTTAACAGAGAACCTGAATTGGCTGTAAATCGACAAACACTAGTGCGCGAAATTGTTGGCTTCGAAAAGGTTTCGGTCATACATCAACATATTCCTAAGTCAGTTATATGAGCAGTTGGCGTAGTGGTTAGCGCGACTCGACGATCGTCCCGTTTACCTGGTTGACTCTCGGACCTTCTCAAACATTTTGTCTATGGTGATACACCGAACAACACTCGACATTTTGAAAATATGAATTAGAAATTTCAAAATTAATTGCACCGAAAGATTCCTTGGGTACGGTTTGCTGGCAATGATATAGCACTATGGCCTGATTTCGAAAGAACGGTTGCTAGAGATCAAAATAATTTTGATGAAAACTCTATTTTTTTCTAGAATCCGCTGTGTTCAAAATTTGACTCTAGTTGCTAAATATCGCTTTCCAAGCAAACCCGGACCCAGGAATCTTTTGGTGGCATTTAAATTTTTAATTCTCATTTTCAATATTCAAAAATGTCGATTTCGCGCATTTGTTTTTTTCGAATTTACAGCCCGATCCGGCGGAAATTCGAAAAAGTAAGACCGATTCGATGTTCAACTTTGAGCTTGTACATTCCGAATGAACGTTTCTTGCATTTCAAGAGAAAGCCTTTTATCATAACGCGGAAAAACACCCTTTTTCGGGTCACCATTCAACTAGATTGAATGACCCTGAGGCATTAAAATCGAAAAACCAGACCCCGGATTCCACTAAAATTCAACCAATTTTTTCCGCATTCTCACCAAATATCAAAACTTTCCGATATAAAGCCAAGGATACCTTGTTTCTTCTGAAAAAAGCTGAGAACTCGTGTTTAACCGCGGTTAACCAGATGGTTGGTTGGAGTGGTACTCAACGTCTAATGTAGTCGCGAGATCCCAAGATAGATCTTTCTAATGTAGTTTCAAAATGTCCAGTCTACATTTTTCTAAACCGTACGAAGCTCTGAAATCCCAAAAATCACTAACACCACCCCTTACATAGATAAAAATAATATTTTTAATGAGCCTGGAGACCCATTTATTATGGTTGAGCTAACCACGATAATGAGCACAATGAAAATAAACTTAAAACAATTACTGCGTGAGTTAAATTGACGCCAAACGGCGGGTATGGCAACCCCTTAAGAAGGTATGGTCCGCTGAAATTGATTTTTTCTCGATGAAATACAGCCCACCAAGGCTTCGAGGATCATAATTGTGAATAGCAGTTTGTAGATCCAGCCGTTATAGCTTGCGTGAGAAAATTGTCAAACACTTTTTTGTATGGCACACACCCCCTGACCACTTAAGCGACACAAGAGACTCAAGCCCAAAATGTTAAAACTACCTTTCCCACGTTTTATGTCGAAATTATCTGAAATTTTGACATAACTTGTAAAAGTGTAGGCCACACCACTGAGTACCCTGGCTTGCCCAAATTTCTGTCCATCAAGTTCTGCCAAAAGGACTTGCCTAAACCGAGCTTGCCGACCACCGAACTTGCCGAAACGAGCTTGCCTATCACGACTTGCCAAACGAACCTTGCCGATCAACCGAATTTGCGATCACCGAACTTGCCATGGAGATACTGAACTCGTAACACCGAGGTTGCCGATCACCGAAATTGGCCTAAACCGAGCTTGCCGATCACCGAACTTGCCTAAACAGACTTGCCTAAAACCGAGCTTGCGATATCTGAACTTTTTCAAACCGAGCTGGCCTATACCGAGCTTGCCTAAACCGAGCTTGCCGAATCTGAACTATCAAACCGAGCATCCCCAAAACGAGCCGTTGCGAACTGAAATTTTCAAAACCGTGCTTGCCAATACCGAGCGTGCCAAACACTGACTTGCTACACCGAGCTTGCCAGGACAGTTTCGGCAAGGTCGGTTTGGCAAGCTCGGTTTTGAAAAAAAGTTCAGATTTGGCAAGCTCGTTGGAAAAAGTTCAATTCGGCAAGCGCGGTTAAGGCAAGCTGGTCTAGGCAGCTCGTTTGAAAAAGTTCAGATTGGCAAGCTCGGTTAGGCAAGCTCGGTTTGGGCAAGCTCGGTTTGAAAAACTTCAGAGTCGGTAAGCTCGGTTTGGGCAAGCTGTCGGTTTGAAAAACTTCAGATTCGGAAGCTCGGTTTAGGCAAGCTCGGTTTGGGGAAGCTCGGGTTTGAAAAAAGTTCTGAATTCGGCAAACTCGTTTGGGCAAGCTCGTTTGGGCAAGCTCGGTTTGAAAAACTTCAGATTCGGCAACTTCGGTTTAGGCAAGCTCGGTTTGGGGCAAGCTCGGTTTGAAATAGTTCCAGATTCGGTAAGCTCGTTGGGCAAGCTCGGTTGAAAAACCTTCAGATTCGCAAGCTCGGTTTAGGCAACTCGTTTAGGCAAGCTCGGTTTGGGCAAGCTCGGTTTGAAAAAGTTCTGATTCGGGCCAAAGCTCGTTTGGGCAAGCTCGGTTTGAACAAGTTTAGATCGGCAAGCTCGGTTTAGGCAAGCCGGTGATCGCCAATTTCGGTGAGCAAGCTTCGGTGATAGGCAGCTGCGGTATCGCAAGTTTGGTATCGGCAAGCTCGGTGCTAGAGGCAAGCTCGTCATCGGCATGTTTGGTGGTCGCAAGCTCGGTGACTAAGGGCAAGCTCGGTGACAGGCCAGCCTGATAGGCAACGCTCAGTATAGGCAAGCCTCGGTTTAGGCAACTCCTTACCGGAAGCCCGGGTACTCCGGCCAAACTAATCTTGATCAAAATTCTTAATTTCGCTCTAGTATTTCTAAATGTGCAGAAATCCACTGTTTTTTGGCATTTCCGTCGGAAAAACTACTCCTCCTAGGATTTTTCTCTTCAAATTCATTAACTTTTTTCTAAGCCTAGCTTATACAAATACGAACAAGAACATCGGTCCATTTTTTGGATTTCGACTTTCAACTCGAAATATGACTTTTTAAAGGACCAACAAAACAATTTTTCTAAAAAAAAGTGCATCGGATTTTTTAATAAGTAAGCTTTCAACAGAAAGCCCACTGAAACACGGTCAGAAAGTTGGTTACGTCAAGATGATAATTTGACGTTGGTTGTTGTTAAATTAAAGCGGACGTAATTGTTTGAGTTTCAATTTTAAAAAAATACTGCAGAAAAAACCAAAAAAAAATCAAAAATTTTCGAAAACATTTTTTTGATGATTTGGTCGGTAGTGTACACTTTTGTTATCACCCAGGTTATTTTGAACCATTTGGTACTGCCCCTAAGGCCCACTTAACCCAGCGACCAGTACCCGCCTTAAGATAACCTAAAAATTATACAAAAAGTGTAATAATACGCTTTAATTTTGAAAAAAATTGCTATTTTTCCAAAGAAATCGTGATTTTGGCATTGAGCGCTTATTACAAAAAAATCTATATCTAAGAAAACTGTTTAGTTGTCTCATTTTATTAAAGAAGGCCCAAATTAGAAAATTCAGGTGATCAATTTGATAATTTTGAATCAAATAATACGGTTGAAACCGAGCAGCAAAGTAGGGTTTTTATCACTTCACTTTTCATTGAAAATATAAAAAATTTCTATAAACATGGTCGAATATATTTTATTTAACAGTCTTACAACGGTTTTCGAAGCTTTTTTGGGTATCAATAAAATGCTGATAAAGACTTTTTTTAGGATTTTGTTCAAATTAAAGTGAAAAAAAATTACGTGAGCCAACCTTTCTGAATCAGTTATTTGATTTTCCATTAAGATGGTATTTATTTGACGTTTCGCCTAAAAGCCTTCATCAGCAGTTTCTGATCCAGTGTTACCGTGGCTTTGTTTTGAGCCTTCTTTTCGGAAAATTGAAGCAAATTTTCTTCTGGGAAATTTTCTTCACTGACCTTCCAAAAAAATTTATATTTTTGAAGTTTGAGGTCGAAATCTTAAAAAGTACCATGATAATACTGTTTATAGTTGTATGAGTAGCTTAGAAAAAAAAGAGAATAATTTTATAAATTTTTTCCTAGGGGAGATAAGTTTTCCGACGAATAATGCGTAAAAGCGGTGTTTTTTTCCCATTCTAGAAGAAATTAAAGTGCAATTTAAAAATCCGCCGTGAAACTAAGTTTGGTCCTACCACTTTCACAAATTATGCAAAATTTCCCAAAAAGCCCGGAAATTTTCAACATAAAACTAGGAAGAGAATAGTTTTAACGATTTGCTTGAGGTCCTCGTGTGTTGCTAATGTGTGAAGGAGTGTATGTTTAAAAACAAAATTTGGAGATTTTTTTTTACAAGATAAGGATAGTTTCTAACAAAATGGCTTATTTGACTTTGTCCTCAAAGCCCTGTATGGCGAATTTTAAATCAAACAATCAAATCCACGACCAGTACCCCCTTAACCACACATACTCATTTTGGTAATATATTACCAACTTCGAATTTAACAAAAATCGTATTTTATAGCTGTATCCTTTTAGCACATAACATGGGTACATGTAATTACCGTGTTCATTTGCATCAACTTGGGTTTTCATATGTTCTTTCTTTGCGCTTAATAGGGGTTCTATAGCAAATGGGACTTTTTGAATTGCTTATTTTCTTCCAGGCATAGACATAGGAAGTGAATCAAACATTCTGATAAGTTTAGTTGTAATCTCTGGAAGACGTTTTGAAATCATGATTTTTAAGATAGCATGTTGAACGCAAAACCGGTAATGAGGTTAACCAGGAGCAAAAAAAATCTTGAAAAAACTGTATTTTTTTCGTCCCTATTTAGGAAATGTTTCAAAATTCGACATTATCTGCAAAATTCAAAGGCGGAAAAAAACTATTATTATTTTTTTTAATTTTTCTCACTAAAAAGGTATCAAAGCTGGTGAAAAAGGACTGGTTTTTTTGCTATTTGGCACACGGAAAGTTGTATTTTTTTCATGCTGAGAGCATGGCAAACTATTTTTCCATGGCACTATATGTTTTTTCGTAATAGATTGCTAACAAAACTGGTTGTGCCGAATGTAAACGATTTCATTTATTTAACTCCCCAGGACGTATACGATTTGAAAATTTATTGTGAGCAATCCGGAATTTCGTCTCACAATAGTCTATCTTTATATTACTTATTCTTGGACCTAACTACGATTCGTAAGATTGAATTTTTTTGAACGGTTTTTATAAAACTAGTAGCCTAATATATTCAACCGTTCGAGCGTAGAGCAGAAAATATTTTTTATTTTCGACACTCAGAAAAAATTTTAATATTTTTTCCGAAAATTTTGGTAATTTTTTACGATTTTTTGAGTTTTATATGACCTAAAAAAACGTTGAGTTCAAAAATCATAAAATCAGACCTCCTAGTTCTTTTAGTTCAAAATATACGACTTGCCTCATAGAACCTACCTATACTCCAAACATAAGCTTGTTTCAATTTATGAAAAATTCCTGAATGTTTAAATTTTTTTCGCATTTTTATTTCTTTATTAATTAAACAATCTACGTTAAGATCAAAAATTTTAAAATCCGTCAAAATACATTTTCAGTACAACAGATATGGGCTGCCTATAGAACTCCCATTTAAGTCTTCCTCTTTCGCCTCTCTTACTTTTTGAAATATAGCAACTTTTGTCGAGGCTCCCTTTTCATCTCAAAAATTGACATGAAGTTTTTCACATGCAAATTTGCCAAATTGAATTTAAGGGGGGTTGTGGGTGTAGAATGTTAGAATTGCTCGGGAAAATAGCCCTCTCTTCCAGCTGGACTGGAAGGGCGAGTAACGGCAGATACAGAATAAATAAGCAAAAAAATACGGGAGACTAAAACCTTCTCTTCAACTGCAAGTAAATTTTTTTAAATTCTGGTAAAGGACTGGCTCACCGGTGCGGCATCGAAAAACTGGTTTTGAAAATATGTCTCAATTCACACAAAATTGTAAACTCTCGATCAATTTTGCTTTAAAATTGAAATAAAACAAAGATGTTCGATAAATACGAACGTCTTCAAATAATTACCTAAAAGCAATATTAACAATAAACCTCATTTGATTTTTAAACGTAAAAATGAAATTCAGAATTCCTCTTAAAAATTGACTAATCTCGGTCAATTTTTGGTTTAAAATTGAATAAAACAGAATATTTATGAAATCGTAATAAAATGTTGCTATAACATTTCCCGGAAAAATTGTTGAAAATTATTCTCTTATTGTTTTTATAGTAAATCTGTCCGTTGATATTTTTCCAGTAGAAGGGTTGTGTGTTGCGCTGTGTTGTTTTGTTAACGTACCACGACGCCTACGCATGCGAAACTGCAAAACTAAAACAAATCTGATTGGCTTAAAATTTTGTATTTCGTCTCTCAGCTGACATTCAAAGAAAACAGAAATTTCTCACGCTGGCTTTCATCTTACCACCCACAACCCCCTAAAAGGCTTTCCACCAGTATGAAATTTTCAATAATTGTCAACTCGTGGTTACAGTATGTGTTTAAAAATTAGAAGATTTTATCCATCCATCAAAAAGTCATGCGCCGCTATTTGCCTTACTTGGCCGCTAATCAGTCACCTCCCGCCCGGTTTCTAGATGCTGCAAGATTGTTGCGGTAAAACTCCCTTGGTAGCCAATGTGAGTTTTTCTTCTAATGATGGTTTTCACGCCAAAAAAATATTGTTTCAATGCTCTCTGATTTAAAAATAGACCTTGAAATAACGCAAAATTATATTTTTTCCATATTGGTTTGATACACAACTTGTTAGCTTTTAAATAAATTTATTATATTTGCGTTAACGTGTCCTGAGACTGATCATATGATTTTTTGAAATTTAATTTTTTCAACTAAATTTGGAGATCTGATACATGGGTAAAATTGGCCAAAAACGTAGTTTTGTAGTCGGTTTCACGCTGAATGTAGAAACAAATAAGATCTGAAACCACCAAATATGAAAATTATTTGAGTCATAGGCGTCGAGTCAGGGTCAAAAGTTTGATTGCACTGAAAGTTGCTTCCGCGGAAAGGAACGTTTTGAAAATTTTCTCTTGACAAATTAAAAAAATGGTAACTGAGCCCCGAGTTTAACCAGGTATGGACTTGATTTATGTTCGAAAATGACAAAAATTAAGATTAATCTACAAAACTTTAAATAACGAATTTTCGACACAAAAAACAAACATAAGCGCTTCGAAATCTAGAAAAAGAAGGTTATTTTTAGCCTTAAAATCATGGGTTTTTTCAAACGTAACTATTTCGAAAAAATATGAAACTTTCGTTATTTCGATTATTATTTCCGCATAGGTTTGAACAATCGTCCATAAAACTTCACTCAGAGAATTGAGATTAAACGTCTTAGTTGTCCTCCAGAGTGGGGCGTAGTCACATGTACAAAATAAATTAAGTCGAACAAAAAAAACTATTTTTTTTAAACTTTATATTAACATTCAATTTAGGTCGCATTCTCAGATGAGCCATCTGAAGCATAATTAAATGCCAGTTTCAGAAAATATACTTTGATATTTCTGCGATTAAAAATTAAAGGCTTCAAAAGTCAAAAATCAAACTGCCCACAAAATAATTTTTTCTAGAATAAGTAACTGTTTCGGGGTAGTAGGACTCCAAAAATACCACTTATCGACTTCCAAAATACAGATATATGAGTTTTGAAACGTTCAAGGAAACATAATTCCTTACACATTTTGTCCGGATGCGGCCAACTCTACTCGGTTTTTTACTTTTCGCTCGAAAATAAATTTGAGCACGAGGGGGGGCGAGGCGAGGGGAGTTTTGTGTGAAGAGAGCAAAGAGTGATTTATCGGGGCTCATTTAAGCCGCAATCTGGCCTTCAATTAACGTGAACTGATTTCCCGGGAAAAAATCCCTGGGAGATCAATTTTCGTAACACTTTTGCTTCAGTGGGAGATTTTGTACACAAAACTTTACATCTGTTATATTTTTCAGCTAGAATTCAAAAATTTTTATTTACTGGAGGTTCTTGAAAAAAATTTCCTTGGTCATTTCCAGCACAGAAACTAATAGACCTATTAGTAACTAGTGCTCTGAATATTTTATATAAATAAAAATGCTAGCTGGTCGATTTTGCCGGTAACTACCTTCATTCCAAAAAAGAAACATTCCTATTTAAGCTTCGATTATTTCATAAAGATTTTTTTATAGCATTATTAAAATCTTGTATAAAGAATATGTTCAACTTGGCGCAAAAAGATTCTGATTTGAATGGAATAATTTATTCCAATATTCATGCAAAAGTTCAAAAGAAAAGAAAATGTTCTGTTAAGGGGGTATGTGAGAAACGGTCAGTTCATGCAATAGTTGCCGTCTGCATGCACAAATATTCATGTCTTTCTAAAAAACACCAAACAACTCCAAACGTCCTGAGCAACAAACGTCCTGACAGTTTCTCAACGCCTGACAGTTTTCTCAAACGTCCTGACAAAAAATTTCAATTGATACCATTTACCAAAACGTCCTGAGTCAGGACTCCTGACACTTTTCGATTTTGATAAAAATATTTTTGGAAAAAAAACTGTGAGGTTTTCAATTGAGTCCAAGAAAAGTGTGATAAAGGATAATATATGGTAGGGTAAATACCCGGGAGCACTATGTCCAAGGCTATTGTCTTAAAACACGATTTTTCTCCCGGGTATGACCCTAGATAAAGGCTATCATATTCATTTACGAATTATATCATATAGCCTTCGAAAAGTAACCTCTACACCTCCTAAGAACTAATACTCACCGTATGATACTCAGTGCTGGCCCGGCCTTCTGCTTTTAATTTACCCACATGAAGGAAGCGGCTCACCCTGCTTGCTAACCAAGCCTTGAAGACCAATTAAACTTAAATCACAGTTTAGGAGGCCTACGGGGCCTTGAACATCAACTATTGATTTTATAACCAGGGTTGTAAAAGGATCATCCGGGATCATCTAGATAGATGATTCCCCGCCCGCATTTCTATCCCATCTACATTTTTGCGCCCTATCTTTGCTTAAACCTACGTAAAAAGGGATGCAAAACCCACGCAAAAGTCATCCCCTTTAAAACCCTGTTTATCTCAATAATTATCTCTATTGTGAACACTAAATATAGCTGTTTCTTCATTACAAAAGTTAATTTTATTTAAAAACACAGATCTATTTCATGACAAAAATCAAAAAAGTACTGTGATATTTAGCATTTCGCGAATTGGTACTTTCGACGATATGGAGACAGAAATAAAAGTTTTTCGCTGAAATTTTTTTGGAAGCCCCAAATAAGAATTTAGAAAAAATATTTTGGAACGTCGAATTTTTGCCAACCAATCTTTCAATATTCTTTTGAAACTCTTAATTAAAGAATTGTAAATTTTCAAAATATTTTTGGAAAATGAAAGTGATTTTGTGACACAAAACTTTACATCTGGTTCTATTTATTCAGCTAACCGAATTCAAATTTTATTACTGAAATTTCCTCTGGGAGGTTCTGAGCAAATTTTTTAGCGCTACATCTACAAATCACCCAAAAGGTGTTAAAGGCTATAAGGCATAATTATGAGTTTAAAAGTACGCAAAAAAATGGAACGCTTTAAATATCCCGCATTTGGCGGATGAGAACATTAATTGGTGGGAGTTTGAAATGAACGCCCAGACGTCCCAAAAACTGTCCGCCGCAAGAAGAAACTCGAGAATTTACGAGATTTACAAAAATCTTTCTCTCGCTGAGGCAAATTTCTGAAGCCGTTTCTACGGCGTATCAAAATGTGGAACTTTAAACAAAATTCAAAATTCAAATCTTCATTTATCGAAAATCCCGATCAAACTAACTTACCCGAATATCTGATTCGATTAAATATCTTAAATTCTATAATTTGTTCTTTTATTTAAACCTTTTCTCAGTAATTACTCGCAATTATTTCCTTCGTGTTCTTTAATTCAAACCGCCGTAATAAAAACACTATTTTGCTCTCACACAAAAACGCCCTTTAAGTTTAATTTTCGAGCCGAAAAGTAAAAAAAACCGAGTCAGAGTTGCATGCGTCCCTTTTTTGTCCAGATTTGCCGTTGACCACCTTCTTAAGTGGTCTGGAGCCTCCGAGGGTTAAGAATATTTTTTTTATAAATCTGGCCATACTTTCATTCATTGTCATTCATTGGAAAAATTCAGATGATCACTATGTTTGGTACTACGCCAAAATATGTAATGATTTAATTACAATTTACTTTACATCTTTCAAATTTCACAACGGTTCTTCTGGTTAATAATACAGTATTTCATAATTGAATTGGATTTCTAGAAATTCTACTTTCAAGTTTGTACCGATCAACATTATCAAATTGTTCAAAAGAGAAATGAGCGACCAAGACCCGAACGATATTCCAAATTGAATTGGCCCTAGATCGGTCGACAATCATTTTGAAGTAAATTTCGTTAAAGGAGTTACTTGTTGCATTCAAAAGGCCAAAAACAGTGGTTTCGAGCGTTCTAAGATAATACTTGTGCGTTATTATCAAATTTTTTTTTTCGGGATTTTCTCATTTTACTTCAATCTAAATAGACGCCGAGAATCTCGACAAACAATTTGAGAATAAGGCACAAGTATTTTCTCTTTGACTAAAACTGAGCTGATTTCGGTTTTTCAATAGCTTTTCCAATGACTATTCGCTCAAATTTTTACAAAACAGCTTGCGACTTGTTTTATTGTTCGATAGTGTAAAAAGTTTAATTCCCTATTCGAATTTAAAATAATTTTCAGTAATTTTTAAGGAAAATTCGCACGATGATGATTTTTAAAAGCAATGCGTCTCAGTTTGGAGACTGTTAATTCCAACTGGTAAGTTTCAAATATATGTTATAAAAATGAGTTGTTAAAAAGACCGAACTAAAATTGTAATCGGGTATAATTTCTGAAAAAATTGTGTCAAAACCTCGCGAACTTATAGATACTTTTAAAGTCCGCATTCCACGAACAGTGCAATTGATAGATCTCCACATGTCGGATCACCGATCCGATCCTATCCAAATTGTGCCGACCCCTGACTCTGATAGCGAAGAGTCTGCTGAACGAACCGTCATTCGAGGAAATGGCTCATGCAGCAAATGGAAACTCAAATTTTGATGACTCAGCAATTAATAAAATCAAAAGCGGAAAAATGAAATTTCACAAGAAAATGCGTTATGTGGGTAATCTTCAACAAACGTATCAGTGAGCTGAACATCAAAGTTTCAATGCAGGACAGGAAAAACATGATATAATTTCAGGGTCGTTACAATCTGTACTTTGAAATTTCGAATTTCCTAACTGTTTATGTTAATTAAGTTTATACAGAATAAATTTAATACCGGCAAAAGTTTACTGTATTAATTATTCTGTATAACTTTAACTCCATAACTTATACGATAAGTTCATACCGTATAAGTTANAAACCGACCCATCCACCGTTTAAAATTTATTTCATTGAACTCATGAAAAAAAATATTATTTTGGATGTGCTAAAGTTTCGGTTTTTTCCGTCTTTTTTCAACAATCTAAATAAGACGATTTTTTAGAGGTTCTAATTAATGAAAAATAATTTTGCTGTAATCTAGACACCTTCGATAGCAAACGCGCGTTTTTTGAGAGTTATTTCAAAAGACGATTTATAAAGTAAAAATAATCGATCTGACAAAAATCAGATTATACAAAGTTAGCTCAGAAGTTCCAAATTACGGTTTTCAATTTTTTCTCCACAATGTTTGAAGTGACTTAAAGTTTCCCATCAAGCGAAAAAAATGAAAAAGTGCAAATCTGCCAAAATGCACCGACCCCATTTAAACGGATTGTGGGTGCAATAGTTATTTTCGGCCACGGTCTCAAATTCGGTATTATTTTTCTTGTATCCGACCATCCAGCACATAAGAAATTGATTGCATGAAAAAAAAAGTGTTTTAACCCTGTCACACCCAAAACGCCATTCGGGGACGCTACTTTGGCAGCTTAGTACGGGAAAAGTAAAAGTGCTTGCAACTTTACTGTTTTTGAGATTAAGGATAGACTTAAATTTTATATTATTTAATTTACATTCTGACTTTATTAACCCCGTAGAATAGTGACATTTACAAAGTGACCTTCAACCTACGCATGTGTCATTGTGAGAAAGTGACAGACGTTAGAAAAAAAAATAATAAATGAGATGATTCAGAATTAAATTTTTTGAATCGTGACTTTTTCAGAAATAACCAACAATTGTCGGTCAAAGACATCAGATAAAACATTGAAAATGGAGCAGATTCGGAATTTTTTATTCTAGAAATTGAATTTTTCAGAAGTAACCTGTGATTTCTGATCTCTCATCTACAGGTGTTTTTCAAAGTGGCTCTGGGTATGAGTGGGTTAACTAACACTTCAGAAACACTCAAGAAAGACTAATTAACTATCTCGTTCTTCGATTTACATCATTTTCCTCTGATTTATTGTGTCCGGCTACAGAGCAGCAATACAAACAACTTCTCACGCCATTTTTTTTAATTTTACTTCTGACGGACAAAAAAGCGAAAAAAAAATTCTGGTTTTATTTGAAAAGTGATTATTTTTCCCCTATCGCCCCCAGTTCGAATCAGCAAGATAATCCTTATAAATTATTGAATTTGACAAAACAATAATTTTAACAACTTCCAATATCTAGGGTTAGAGATTTTGTTAAAATCCAATAAAAATTGAAATATTGATTTTGCCTCCAAAAGACGCCAAATCAAAAATTCTCAAAAATGGCGTGATTGATTGTTTAACAACTCTTAACCCTTGTGAGCACAGAGCCACAATTGTGGCTCAAGCATACTTAAAATCATTAAAAAGGCAAAGAACGAGATAGTAGAATCTTTTCTTTCAAACACATTATAAAGAATTTTGATTCGGTTCCCAAAAATGATTGGAATTTTTTTCGAATGTTTGGTTCCAGTATAACGGGGTGTTGTTTTATAAGGTTTTTTCGCCTATGTTCCACTTCCTGAGAAATTATTTCGGAACTAGACATAAAATACAAATGTGAGATTAGCCAGTTTTTAGAAAAGTGTTTTGCACATACCAGTTTGGTACATAACAGTTGAAATAAAAATTTATTGGTATTTAGGGGCAGATGTGGTCGTTGTTTAATTATAGAAAAAAATAAAAATTACAAACAACATTTTGAAATATACTTCATAAAATTTGAAATAAGCTTAGTTTCAGTATATGATATTCGTTTAACACATTTATGATGACTCGAACTAAGCTTACTGTATATCGCTTTAGGGGGTGCCATAAGTCCAGCAGATTGGTAAATTTTTTTCAGAGTGATGAAAGAAAAAAAATGTGAAAATGTATTTATTTATCTTTAATGAAAGTGTTCATTCTTGCAAACGTTTATATTTTGTATTTTCTTAACATAACCAAGTATCTTTAGAAATATAGAACAACACTTTTCTTTGCAACGCTATTTTCTACTAAACCCAACTTAAGAATTTTTTTCAGACGACATTTATAAACTTCCGCCATTTTCGGGTGTCATGCGCTAAAAATTAGCTTAAAAATTCTGCACATTAAAAGTTTTCTTAAATCAATTAATATCAAAGTTTTTTTCCATGAAAAATGGGCAAAAATGGCCAAAAATAAAGGAATAAATTTATTTTTTGAGATAACAATGGACCTTCAATTGCGTTATGATATTAAAAAATACCCTGACTATCAAAAAAAATGACGCTTATAAGTCATAGGCTATAAGTTATAGCCTAATTTATAGCCTATAACACCCAACATTTTATTGAAAATCTTTTGCAAAAATTAAATTTTTAAAAATTGAGTGTCAAATGGCACTCACCGGTTGTACAGCCAAGTGTTGTAAATTTCATCAATAGTTTATAAATGATAATCGGGCGACCATCTCATTAGTTGACACACGTAGATTTAAAACATACCAAAAAATTAAATAAGTGATTCTGCCTGATTTGTTATGCAGAATTCAATAAACTAATAATATAATATTTTGACTTGATTTGCGGAAAATTTTCATAATATTTCCAAAAAAGTCGTCAAAAGATGAAAAATAACGATTTTAGAATTTTTCAAACGACGGTCAGGAAATATGTAGGCATCTATGAAAAAAGTTAAAGTGTCAATTTTTTTTGTTTTCACCAAAAAATTTTGGACGAAAAATGCGGAAATGATTCTTTTAAAATTTTAACGAATTCAGAAATGAAAATTCGAAGTCAAATCTTTCCTTAAGGAGGTGGTGTTAGTGATTTTTGGCATTTCATAGGCTTCGTACGGTGAGACAAATGCAGACTGGACATTTTTGAAACATACATAAGAAAAATCTATCTTTGATCTCGCGATTTTATTAGACAGTTAAGTACCACTCTCACCAACCATCTAGTTAACCGCGGTTAAACACGAGTCCCAAGTTTAAAAAAAAACAAGGATCCTAGAGCTTATATCGGAAAGTTTTGAGACTTGGTGAGAATTCGTAAAATTGTGTGAATTTTAGTGAATCGGCTCCTTTTTTTTTATTTTTGTCTTAGGGGTCCGAAATCTGGTTGAAAGTGCCAAAAAGGGTGTTTTTCGGCGTTTTGATAGAAGGCTTTTTCTGTGGAAATGCAAGAAAGGTGATTTTCGTAATGTAACAAGCTCAAGGGGTGGTGAACATTGAATCGGTCGTTCTTTTTTGAATTTCCGCCTGATTGGCTGTAAATCGACAAAATAGTGCGCGAAATTGTTGGCTCGAAAAGGTTTCGAGTCATAATCAACATATTCTAGTCAGTTATATGAGCAGTTGGCGTAGTGGTTAGCGCGACTCGACGATCGTCCCGTTACCTGGGTTCGACTCTCGGACTTCTCAAACATTTTTCTATGGTGATAACCGAACAAAATCGACAATTTTGAATATGAAATTAAGAATTTCAAAATTTAATTGCCACCGAAAGATTCCTTGGGTACGGTTTGCTGGAAATGATATAGCAACTATGGCCTGATTTCGAACAAGAACGGTGCTAGAGATCAAAAATAATTTTGATGAAAAACTCTAATTTTTTTCTAGAATCCGCTGTGTTCAAAATTTGACTATAGTTGCTAATATCGTTTCCAGCAAACCGGACCCAAGGAATCTTTTGGTGGCATTTAAATTTTTTAATTCTCATTTTCATATTCAAAATTGTCGATTTCGCGCATTTTTTTTCGATTTACAGCCGATCCGGCGGAAATTCGAAAAAGTACGACCGATTCGATGTTCACCACCCTTTGAGCTTGTTACATTCCGAAAATGACGTTTCTTGCATTTCCACAGAGAAAGCCTTTTATCATAACGTCGGAAAAACACCCTTTTTCGGCACATTCAACTAGATTGCTGACCCCTGAGGCATAAATCGAAAAACCAGAACCGATTCACTAAAATTCAAACAATTTTCCGCATTCTCACCAAATATCAAAACTTTCCGATATAAGCTCTAGGATCCTTGTTTCTTTGAAAAAAGCTGAGGAACTCGTGTTTAACCGCGGTTAACCAGATGGTTGGTTGGAGTGGTACTCAACTGTCTAATGTAGTCGCGAGATCAAAGATAGATCTTTCTAATGTATGTTTCAAAAATGTCCAGTCTACATTTTTCTAACCGTACGAAGCCTCTGAAATCCCAAAAATCACTAACACCACCCCCTTAAATAGATAAAAATAATATTTTAATGAGCTGGAACACATTTATTATGGTTGAGCTAACGATAATAAGCACAATAAAATAAACTAAACAATTACTGGCGTGAGTTAAATTGACGCCAAACTGCCGGGTATGGCACCCCCTTAAGGAGGTCATGGTCGCTGAAATTGATTTTTCTCGATGAAATAATAGCCAACCAAGGCTTCGAGGATATAATTGTGAATAGCCAGTTTGTAGATCCAGCCTTTAGCTTGCGTGAGAAATGTGTCAACACTTTTTTGTATGCACACACACCCTGACACTTAAGCGACACAAGAGGACTCAAGCCAAAATGTTAAAACTACCTTCTCCCACGTTTTATGTCGAAATTATCTGAAATTTTGACATAACTTGTAAAAGTGGTAGGCCAAACTGAGTACCCTGGGCTTGCCAAATTTCTGTCATCAAGTTCTGCAAAAGGAGCTTGCCTAAACCGAGCTTGCCGACCACCGAACTTGCCGAAACCGAGCTTGCCTATCACCGAACTTGCCCAAACCGAACTTGCCGATCACCGAATTTGCCGATCACCGAACTTGCCGATACTGAACTTGCGTAAACCGAGGTTGCCGATCACCGAACTTGCCTAAACCGAGCTTGCCGATCACCGAACTTGCCTAAACAGAACTTGCCTAAACCGAGCTTGCCGAATCTGAACTTTTTCAAACCGAGCTTGCCTATACCGAGCTTGCCTAAACCGAGCTTGCCGAATCTGAACTATTTCAAACCGAGCATGCCCAAACCGAGCTTGCCGAATCTGAACTTTTTCAAACCGTGCTTGCCTATACCGAGCGTGCCAAAACTGAGCTTGCCTAAACCGAGCTTGCCCAAACAGTTTCGGCAAGGTCGGTTTTGGCAAGCTCGTTTTGAAAAAGTTCAGATTTGGCAAGCTCGGTTTGAAAAAGTTCAGATTCGGCAAGCGCGGTTAAGGCAAGCTTGGTATAGGCAAGCTCGGTTTGAAAAAGTTCAGATTCGGCAACTTTTTCAAACCGGGAGCTGGCCGAAACCGAACTTTGCCCAAACCGAGCTTAGCCCAACACCGAGCTTGCCCGAATCAGAACTTTTTCCCCGCGCAGCCCCGCGCCCCCCCACCGCCCCCGCCCGACCCCAGCCAAACGCGAAGCTTGCCAAACCGAGCTTGCATAACCCGAGCTTGCCGAATCTGAAGTTTTTCAAAACCGAGCGTTGCCTTAACCGAGCTTACCGGAAATTCCTGAAGTTTTCAACCGAGCTTGCCCAAACCGAGCTTAGCCTAACCTGACTTGCCGAATCTGAGCTTTTTCAAACCGAGCTTTGCCTATACCAAGCTGCCTTTAACCGAGGCTTGCCGAATCTGACTTTTTCAAACCGAGCTTTGCCCAATCTGAACCTTTTTCAACCGAGCTTGCCCAACCGAAGCTGCCAAAACCGACCTTGCCGAAATAGTCTTGTGCAAGCTCGGTTTGTGCAAGCTCGGTTTGAAAAAAGTTCAGATTTGGGCAACTCGTTTTGAAAAGTTCAGATTCGCAAGCATCGGTTAAGGCAAGCTTGGTACAGGCAAACTCGGTTTGAAAAAGCTCAGATTCGGCAAGCCTCGGTTTAGGCAACCTCGGTTTGGGCAAGCTCGGTTTGAAAACCTCAGATTCCGGTAAGCCGGTAAGGCAAGCCTCGGTTTGAAAAACTTCAGATTCGGCAAGCTCGTTTAAGGCAAGCTCGTTTGGCAAGCTCGTTTGGAAAAAAGTTCTGAATTCGGCAAGCTCGGTTTGGCAAGCTCGGTTGCAAAACTTCAGATCGGGCACGCTCGGTTTAGGCAAGCTCGGTTTGCGGCAAGCTCGATTTGAAATAGTTTCAGATTCGGTAAGCTCGTTAAGGCAAGCTCGGTTTGGGCACGCCTCGGTTTGAAAAACTTCACATTCGGCAAGCTCGGTTTAGGCAAGCTCGGTTTAGGGCCAAAGCTCGGTTTGGGCAAAGCCTCGTTTGAAAAAGTTTCTAATTCAGCAAGCCTCGGTTTGGCAAGCTCGGTTTGGGCAAGTTCGGTTTTCGGCAAGCCTCGGTTAAAAAGTTTAGATTCGGCAAGCCGGTTAGCAAGCTCGTGATCGGCAATTCGGTTTAGGCAAGTCGGTGAATACGCAAGCTTCGGTATCGCAAGATTTGGTATCGCAAAGCTCGGTGCTAGCAAGCTCGGTCGATCGGCATGTTCGGTTATGGTCGGCAAGCTCGGTTTCGCAAGCCTCGTGATAGTCAAGCTCGTATGCACGCTCAGTATAGGCAAGCTCGGTTTTAAGGCAAGCTCTATAGGCCAAGCCGGGTACTCGCAAAACTTAAATCTTGATCAACAATTATTATTTCGCTCTAGTATTTCTAAAATGTGCAGAATATCCAACTGTTATTTTGGCAATTAATCCGTCGCAAAACTATCATCCCCTAGGATTTTTTTTCAAATTCATTAACTTTTTTCTAAAGACTAAGCCTTATACAAATAAACGGACCAATAAACTCGTCATATTTTTTGGACTTTCGACTTTACTCGAAATATGACTGTTTTAAGGACCACAAGAACATTTTCTAAAAAAGTGCTTCGATTTTTCATAAGTAGCTCAAAAGAAAGCCACTGAAACGACTGGTCAGAAAGATGGTTACGTCACGAACATGATAATCTTGACGTTTTTTAGTTGTTAAATTAAAGCGAACGAATTGTTTATGAGTTCATTAAAAAAAAAAAATTACTCAGAAAAAAACCAAACAAAAATCAACAAATTTCGGAAAGGCCCCTAAAGGCCCCCTTAAACAGTGACCATACCACCCTTAAGATAAAACCCGAAATCTGAAACTTTTCAAAACCGAGCTTCAGCTTCCTAAGCGATCATGACCTTTTTCAAACCGAGCTTGCCAACTGAAACTTTTCAACGAGCTTGCAAAACCCGACCTTGCCGAAACTGCTTTGGGCAAAAGCTCGGTTTAGGCAAGCTTCAGTTTTGGCACGCCGTATAGGCAAGCCACGGTTTGCAAAAAGTTCAGATTCGTCAGCTCTGGTTTGGGCATGGCTTCGGCTTTGCAATAGTTCAGATTCGGCTAAGCATCGGTTATCAGGCAAGCTCCGTATAGGCCAAGCTCGGTTTGAAAAGTTCAGATTCGGCAAGCTCGGTTTAGGCAAGTTCTGTTTAGGCAAGTTCGGTGATCGGCATAGCTCGTTTAGGCAATTTCGTGCGGAGTCGGTTCGAACTCGGTATCCGGTTCGGTATCGGCAAGTTCGTAATCGGCAAGTTCGCGTATCAGCAAGTTCGGTGATCAGGCAAAGTTCGGTATGGCAAGTTCGGATGATAGGCAAGCTCTGGTACTTCGCAAGTTCGGTGGTCGCAAGCTCGGTTTAGGCAAGCCTCCTTTTGCAAAACTTGATTGAAGAAATTTCGGCAAAGCCAGGGTATCTCAGGTTGGCCTACACTTTTACAAGTTTTCAAAATTTCAGATAATTTCGACATAAAAACGTGGCGAGAAGGTAGCTTTAACATTTTGGCTTGAGTTCCTCTTGTGTCGCCTTAAGTGTCAGCGGTGTCGTGTGCATACTAAAAAAAGTGTTGACAGCATTTTTCACGCAAGCTAAGCTGGATCTACAACTGGCTATTCACCAATTATATCCTCGAGCCTTGGTTGGCTATTATTTATCCGAGAAAAATCCAAAATTTCAGCGACCATAACCTCCTTAAGGGGGTGCCATTACCGGCAGTTTTCGTCACTTTAACTCACCACAGTAAATTGTTTAGTTATTTTAATTTGCTTATTATCGTTAGCTAAACGCATAATAAATGTGTCCAGCTGGCATTAAAATATTATTTTTATCTATTTAAGGGGGTGCGTTGTTAGTGATTTTGGGATTTCAGAAGCTGTCGTATGGTTAGAAAAATGTAGACTGGACATTTTTGAAACATACATTAGAAAGATCTATCTTTGATCTCGCGATACATTAGACAGTTCGAGTTACCAACTCCCAACCAACCATCTGGTGTAACCGCGGTTAAAACACGAGTTCCTCACCTTTTTTTCAAAGAAACAAAGGATCCTGAGTTTATATCGGAAAGTTTTGATATTTGGTAGAATGCGGAAATTGTTTGAATTTTAGTGAATCGGTTCATGGTTTTTCGATTTATGCCTCAGGGGTCAATCTTAGTTGATGAATATGCCGAAAAAGGGTGTTTCCCGACTTATGATAAAAAGGCTTTCTCTGTGGAAATGCAAGAAAACGTCATTTTCGGAATAGTCACAAGCTCAAGCGGCTGGTGAACATCGAATCGGGTCGTACTTTTTCAATTTCCCGTCCGGATCGGCTGTAAATCGACAAAAAAAATGCGCGAAATCGACAATTAGAATATGAAATGAGAATTAAAAAATTAAATGCCACCCAACAAGATTCCTTGGGGTACGGTTTGCTGAAACATATTAGCAACTATAGTGCAAATTTAACACAGCGGAATTCCTAGAAAAAAATTAGAGTTTTTCATCAAAATTATTTTGATCTCTAGTCACCGTTCTTGTTCAAATCAGGCCATAGTTGCTTACCTATCATTTCCACCGCAAACCGTACCCAAGGAATCATTCGGTGCAATAATTATTGAAATGCTATAATTCATATTTAAAAATTGTCGATTTTGGTTCGGTTATCACCATAGAAAATGTTTTGAAGAAGTCCGGAGTCGACCCAGGTAACGGCACATCGTAGAGTGCGCGCTAACCACTT
This sequence comes from Oikopleura vanhoeffeni, assembly GCA_004367855.1. Lineage (NCBI taxonomy): Eukaryota > Metazoa > Chordata > Appendicularia > Copelata > Oikopleuridae > Oikopleura > Oikopleura vanhoeffeni. The sequence goes on from SCLH01001205.1 coordinate 111,009, forward strand.
ACGCCAAACTCTCATATATACTGACTAGAATATGTATGATTATGAACTCGAAACCTTTTCGAGCCAAACAATTCGGCGCCACATGTTTGTCGATTTACAGCCAATCAGGCGGGAAATTCAAACAAAAGAAACGACCGATTCAATGTTCACTCACCCCTTGAGCTTGTTACATTACGAAATCACCTTTTCTTGCATTTCCACAAGAAAAAGCCTTCTATCAAAACGCCGAAAAACACCCTTTTGCGCACTTTCAAACCAGATTCGCGACCCCTAGAGCGCAAAAATTACAAAAAAAAGGACCGATTCTACTAAAATTCACACAATTGTCCGTTGTTCTCCCAAGTCTCAAAACTTTCCGATATAAGCTCTAGGATCCTTGTTTTTTTTTAAAACAAAATGGGACTCGTGTTTAACACGCGTTAACTAGATGTTGGTGAGAGTGGTACTTAACTGTCTATAAAACGCGCAGATCAAAGATAGATTTTTCTTATTGTATGTTTCAAAAATGTTCCAGTCTGCATTTGTCTACCGTACGAAGTCTATGAATGCCAAAAGATCAACTAACACCACCCCCTTAAGACAAGATTTGACTCGAATTTTTCATGTTCTTGAATTCGTTAAAATTTTAAAAAGATCATTTCCGCATTTTTCGTCCAAAATTTTTGTGTGAAAACCAAAAAAATTGAGAACTTTAACTTTTTCATAGATTGCCTACATATTTCCTGACCGTCGTTTGAAAAATCCTAAAATCGTTATTATTTCATCTTTTGACGACTTGTTTTTGAAATATTATGGAAAATTTCCTTGCAATCCAGTCAAAATATTTTATTATTAGTTTATTGAATTCTG
>SCLH01001205.1:111871-136226 GCA_004367855.1 Oikopleura vanhoeffeni
AGATTCGGCAAGCTCGGTTTAGGCAAGCTCGGTGATCGGCAAGTTCGGTTGAGGCAAGTTCGGTGATAGGCAAGCTCGGTATCGGCAAGTTTGGTATCGGCAAGCTCGGTGCTAGGCAAGCTCGGTCATCGGCATGTTTGGTGGTCGGCAAGCTCGGTGATAGGCAAGCTCGGTGACAGGCAAGCTCTGATAGGCACGCTCAGTATAGGCAAGCTCGGTTTAGGCAAGCTCTATAGGCAAGCCCGGGTACTCGGCCAAACTTAATCTTGATCAAAATTCTTAATTTCGCTCTAGTATTTCTTAAATGTGCAGAATACCACTGTTTTTTGGCAATTATCCGTCGGAAAAACTATCTCCTCCTAGGATTTTTCTTCAAATTCATTAACTTTTTTTCTAAGCTAGCTTATACAAATACGAACAATAAACTCGGTCATTTTTTGGATTTCGACTTTCAACTCGAAATATGACTTTTTTAAGGACCAACAAAAAAATTTTCTAAAAAAAAGTGCTTCGATTTTTTATAAGTAAGCTCAAAAGAAAGCCACTGAAACACTGGTCAGAAAGTTGGTTTACGTCAAGATGATAATTTGACGTTTTAGTTGTTAAATTAAAGCGAACGTAATTGTTTGAGTTCATTTTTAAAAAAATACTTAGAAAAAAACCAAAAAAAATCCAAAATTTCGAACATTTTTTTGATGATTTGGTCGGTAGTACACTTTGTATCACCCCAGGTTATTTTGAACCATTTGTAATGCCCCTAAGGCCCACTTAAACCAGCGACCAGTACCCCCTTAAGATAAACCTAAAAATTATAAAAAAAAGTGTAATAATACGCTTTATTTGAAAAAATTGCTATTTTTCAAAGAAATTCGTGATTTTGGCATTGAGCGCTTATTACAAAAAAACTATATCTAAGAAGAAACTGTTAGTTGTCTCATTTTATTAAAGAAGGCCCAAATTAGAAAATTAGGTGATCACATTTGATCAAATACGGTTGAAACCGAGCAGCAAAGATAGGGTTTTTATCACTCACTTTTCATTGAAAATATAAAAAATTTGTTATAAAACATGGTCGAAGTATATTTTTTATTTAACATACAAGGTTCTCGAAGCTTTTTTGTATCAATAAAATGCTGATAAAGACTTTTTTTAGGATTTTGTTCAAATTAAAGTGAAAAAATTACGTGAGCCAACTTTCTGATCAGTTATTTGATTTTCCATTAAGAATGGTATTTATTTGACGTTTCGGCTAAAAGCCTTCATCAGAAGTTTCTGATCAGTGTTTCCGTGGCTTTGTTTTGAGCCTTCTTTCGGAACAATTGAAGCAAATTTTCTTCTGGAAATTTCTTCACGTGACCTTCAAAAATTTATATTTTGAGTTTGAGGTCGAAATCTTAAAAAGTACCATGATATTACTGTTTATATTTGTATGAGGTAGCTTAGAAAAAATAGAGAATAAATTTTATAATTTTTCCTAGGTGGAGATAAGTTTTCCGACGAATAATTGCGTAAAAGCGGTGTTTTTTTCACATTCTAGAGAAAGTTAAGTGAAATTTAAAAATCCGCCGTGAAACTAAGTTTGGTCTACCACTTTCACAAATTATGTCAAAATTTCAGCCGATTTCAACATAAAACCTAGGAAGAGATAGTTTAACTATTTTGGCTTGAGTCCTCGTGTGTTGCTAATGTGTGAAGGAGTGTATGTTTACAAAACAAATTTGAGATTTGTTTTTTACAAGATTAAGGATAGTTCTACAAAATGGCTTATTTGACTTTTGTCCTCAAAGCCCTGTATGGCGAATTTTAAATCAAACAAATTCAAATCCAGCGACCAGTACCCCCTTAACCCACATNGATACAGAATTTTAACGACCTGAAAAATTATATCATGTTTTCTCTGTCTGCATTGAAACTTTGATGTTCAGCTCACGATACGCCTTTTTGTGAAGATTACCCACATAAACGATTTTCTGTGAAATTTCCATTTTCCGCTTTGATTTTATTAATATTGCTGAGTCAATCAAAATTTGAGTTTTCCATTTTGCTGAATGACCATTTCCTCGAAGTGACGGTCGTCAGCAGACTTTTTCCTATCAAGATAGGGGTCGGCAACAATTTGATAGGAATCTGGATCGGTGAATCCGACATGATGGAATCTATCAAATTCACTGTTCGTTGGAATGCGGACTTTAAAAATGTAATTAAGATCGCGAGTTTTGACAAAAATTTTTTCGCAGAAATTATTACCCGTTACCATATTTTCGATCTTTTTCAACAACTCATTTTTATAACATATTATTTAAAACTAACAGTGACTTACAGTCTCCAAACTGAAACGCATTGGCTTTAAATAAATCATCAATCGTGCTGAATTTTCCTTTAAGAAATTATTTAAAATATTTAATTTCCAGAAATAGGGAATTAAACTTTACATATCGAACCAATAAAACAAGTCGCAAGCTTTTTTTTGTAAAAATTTGAGCAATATTGAATTGGAAAAAGCTATTGAAAAACCAAAACAGCATCAGTATTATCGAAGAAAATACTTGTGCCTTATTCTCAAATTGTTTTCCAGATTCTCGCTTATTTATGATGAAGTAAACATGAGAAAATCTCGAAAAAAAATGATAATAAGCACAAGTATTATCTTAAAACTCATCGGAAATCACTGTTTTGGCCTGAAATGCAGACAAGTACTTCTTTTAACTAAATTTTACTTTCCCAAATATTTGTCGACCGATTCTTGAGTTGCCAATTCACTTTGAATATCGTCTTCTTGGTCGCTCATTTCCACCTTTTTGAACAATTTGATATGTTGATCGGTACAAACTGAAAGTAGAATTCTTAGAAAATCAATTCATTATGAAATACTGTATTATTAACCAGAAGACCGTGTGACAAAATTTGAAAGATGGTTAAAGTAAATTGTAGATTAAATCATTACATCTTTTTGGCGTAGTACAAACATAGTAATCAATCCATGAATTTTCCAATATAAATTGCAATAATGAACAGTAATAGGCCCATATATAAAAAAAATATTCCTTAACCCTCGGAGGCTCCAGACCACTTAAGAGGGTGGTGAACGCAAATCTGGACAAACAATGTAAGGAATTTATTTTCCTTTGCAGGGGCGTATCAAAACGCTATATATCTTAATGAAGTCCGATAGTGGTATTTTTGGAGCCTTACTACCCCGAACGACTATTCTAGAAATACATTATTTTTGTTGGCAGTTTTGATTTCGACTTCTGAAAGCTTAATTTTCATCGCAGAAAATATCAAAGTATATTTTTCTGAAACTGCATTGGTCGATTTTCAAGATAGGAACACACTTTAAGACAACTATCGAATTTGCAAACTGTGCAAAGTAGATTTGTTAGGGAGCATCAAAATAAAGTTCAAAACCGAATTTGAGATCAGTGTCACGTGACCAGATATTTTATTTAATTTGATAATTATGCAGAAAATACTCAGAACTGATGGGTACGATGCTGGATTGGTCGTATTTGGGTCGGTATTTTTCGCATTAAAGATCTAGTTCAACACATGAATTCAGTAAAATTTTCACACAAATAAAATAATCCTAACCACCAGGGACATTTTTTTTCGATAATTAAGTTCAAAAATAAGGCTTGAAATGTAGGACATTTAACCAAAAATCTCTAGAAAACTGAAATGTCACGATCTGAATTGGTCGGTATTGTGTCAGATTAAACTGACACATTTTCCTACTCGTGAATGAAATTCCCTCAAAGCCACTTATTTTTGGTGGTCGAAATTTCACTCAGTAGCGCTAAAGAGCAATATCTTTGAAATCCCCGAAAAACTCAATTATAAAGACAAAATATACAGTCTTGTCCTTATATTTGCAAAGATTGACACAGATTTAAAATTCACAACCGACAACACATTTGAGTAATAATTATGTTTATTGACGTCGGAACGAATTTTTTTGTGAATTTCCATGTTTCGTGGGATTTTTTTCGACGGACTTTGTTTCAAAGGTTATGTGAACTAAAACTTTATATTTTCTTCGCATTATAAAGGATCTTTTACGTTCACCACATGATTCAGTACAATATTTCAACCAAATAAAAAAATAATCGCTATCAACCAGGGAATTTTTTTTTGCGATAATTAAGTCAAAATAAGGTTAAAATTAGACATTTAACCAAATCTCAAAACATGGGTTTCCTGTTCCTGATTGGTCGATATTTTGTCCAGATTAAACTGGACTAATTTTTCTCACTGATAATGTTCCTACTTAGTCTACTTATTTTTTTTGGATGAAAATTATAACTCCCGGGAAGAGCTAGAGAGCAAATATTTTTTAAATTAACGACCAAAATTATAAGACATAAAATTGACAATTTGCGCTTATATGTTGATCAGTGATGCTAAAAAGAATTAAAAATTGTCATTGACCGAAATATATAATATGAATTATACTCATTACCTCAAAAAGAAAGTTTTGCATTAATTTCCAGGGTTTTTGGGATTTTTTCAAACGATTAAAGAAGATTCACAAAAAGCAACGCCCTTGGCCATAAAGATTCTGGGCTTTCTCACTATTGTTCCCTTGACAAATTAAAAAGTTAAATCTTTGATTTACAGTTGGATAGGTCACAAATCTAAAACAATATCTTATAATCCATGAAGAAGTTGAAACAAAAATAGCCATATCATTTATAATTTACTCACCGAACTCGAAGAGAATCCTGTTATTTTACAATAATCTCCTTGGGCCAAATAATCCTCGATTGTGGACACTTTCCCTTGCTATTGCTGAAAATGCACTTGATGGAACAAGAAACGGTATCTACAAACCTTCAAAGATATAACCCTGGTACGAATAAGCTTCTACGGTTAACATCATAAAGATATTTACTAAAACATTATGCATATGGAAGAGTTTCGATTGTGTTGCGATCAAAGGTTCAACCAAGTACAAAACCAATTCGAAAACGAGAAAAGGAGCGAATATTCAAATAAACACGGAAAAACTTTTAAAATTTTAATAATTTAATGTTAATTGTATTCAAAATAAAAAACTCTTATTAAATGCCATGTATTTAAAAACCCAAAAGAATTTGTTTTGAATTCAAGATTTTGGTAAATTTGACTCCAGAGTTTTAGGTTATAATAAAATTCATAACTTTTCTTTAATCATCCGATCCGAAGCTAAGAACAATTGATTTATTTATGTATTCAAATTCTCGAAAAATCCAAAACCTGAAAATTAATGATAAAACTTCGTTTTGAGTTAAATTAAGTAATTCACAAATTTTATTTCGGTCCAATAAAATTTTGAATCGTTTACATACTGATCAAAATATAAGGGACACAATATGTCAATTTTTTGTCCTTATAATTTCTGGTTCGTTAATTTAAAAAATATTGCTGCTCTAGCGCTCCCTGAGTATATTTTATCCAAAAAAAATACATAGATACGAGTAACATTATCAGTGAAAAATAGTCAGTTTAATCTGACAATACGACCAATCAGAACAGGGACAAACCATGTTTTTTGAGATTTTTTGGTTAAAATTTCCTAATATTAACCTTAATTTTGATACTTAATTTAGTCGAAAAAAAAATGTCCTGGTGATAGGATTATTTTTAATTGTGTAGCAATAATTGTAAGCGAATCATGTGTGACGAAAGATCCTTTATATGCAGAAAATAAAGTTTTAGTTCAAATATTTCCGAAAAAAACCGTCGAAAAAAATCCCCAAAACATGGCATTCACAAAAAAATTCGTTCGCGACGTCAAATTTACATAAATTTACTCAAATTTTGGTGGTTGGAATTTCAAAATCTGTGTCAATCTTTGACCAAAAACATATAGGAACAAACTGTTAATTTTGAGTCCTATAATGCGATTTTCGGGGATTTCAAAGGATATTGCCCTTTAGCGCTACGCTGATGAAATTCAACACAAAAAATAAAAGCGGTTGAGGAATTTCATCAACGAGTGGAAAAATTGTCATTTAAATCTGACACAATACCGACCAATCAGAATCGTGACCATCATTTCTGAGATTTTTGATTAAATGTCCTAATTTTAACCTTAATTTGAAAACTTAATTATCGAAAAAAATGTCCCTGGTGATAGGATATTTTTTATTTGTGTAGAAATATTTTAACTGAATCATGTGTGACACGTAAAAGATCCTTTTATGCGAGAAATAACGTTTTAGTTCAAATATTTTCCGAGAAAAAACCGTCGATAAAAAATCCCCAAAAACATGCAAATTAACAAAAAATTACGTTCCAGACGTCAAGATGAAATAATTTAACTCAACTTTTTTGGTGTTGTGATTTAAAATCGTGTATCTTTTTCAACCAAAATAATAGAGGACAAACTGTTTATTTTTGTCCTATAATTTTTTTTTTCGGGATTTCAAGGATATGCTCTTTTAGCGCTACCTGAGTGAAATTTCGACACCAAAAAAAAGTGGCGTTGAGGAATTACAATCAAGAAGGAAAAATATAGTCAGTTTAATCTGAACACCAATACCGACCAAATCAGCACGTGACCATCAGTTTCTGAGATTTTTCAAATGATAATTATCAAATTTAAAAAATCCTGTCACGTGAACTGATCTCATAATTCCGGTTTTGAACTGTATTTTTTGATGCTTAACAAGATCTTAACTTGCAGTTTGCCAAAATTCGAAAGTTGCCATCAAAAAAGTTGTGTTCCTATCTTTGAAATCAACCATTAATTATGCGTCAGATGGCTCATCTAAGATGGGACCTTAAAATTGGAATGTTAAATATAATTTGAAAAAAACTAATGTTTTTTCGACTAAATTTAATTTTGACATGTGACTACGACCCACTCTGAGGACAACTAAGACTTTAATCTAAAATTTCTGACATGAAGTTTTATGGCGATTTGATGTCACCTATCGGACAATAATGATCGAAATCACGAATTTCATATGTTTTCGAAATAGTTACGTTTTTGAAAACCCCTGATTAAGGCTACAAAGTAACCTTTTTTCTAAGACTTCCAACGGCTATGTTTTTTTTCGAAAAATTCTTTATATTAAAGGTTTGTACGATTACTTAATATCCTAGTCATTTCAAAATAAATCAAGTACATACCTGTTTAACTTCGGGGCTCAGTTTACAATTTATAATTTGTCAAAAAAGACAGAAATGTTTCAACCAAACGTCAATTTCCGGCGGAAGCAACATTTCCAGTGCGACCACTTTGGACCCTGACTCGACGCCTATTGACCAACATATTTCATATCTGGTAGGTGTTTATATCTTTATTGTTTCTACATTTAGCGTGAAACCGACTACAAAACTACGTTTTTGGCTAATTTACCCATCGTATGAAGATCTCCAAAAAATGAACAAATAAAATTTTCACAAAAAAGTCATGATGATCATCTCAGGCAAACGTGTTAACCAAATTATAAGATAATTTATTTTAGCTTTAACAATTGTGTATCAGACCATTATTGAAAAATATAATTTTTATTATTTCAAGGTTCTATTTTTTAAATCAGAAGCATTGAAAAATATTTATTTTGGCGTGAAACATCATTAGAAGACAAACTCACTATTGGCTACCAAAGGGAGTTTTTAACCGCAACAATCTGCCGGCATCTATGAAACACGGCGGGAGGTGACTGGATTAGCGCCAGTAAGGCAAATACGTCGCAATGACTTTCTGATTGGATGATAAAATCTTTATTTTTTAACACATATTAACTTAACACAGTAAATTATTGAAAATTTCATACTGTGAAAGCCTTTTAAGGGTTGTGGGTGAAATGAACAAGCGTTGAAGAAAATTCTGTTATTTTCCTTGAATCCAGCTGAAGAAGACGAAAAATACAAATTTAAACAATCAGATCTTTATTTTCATTCGTCATGCGTATAAAGCCCGGTCTGAACGTTGACAACAACACACCAACACAACACCTTCTTACTGGGAAGTAATAATCAACTGAATTATTTTTACTTATAAAAACAAAATAGAGAATAATTTTTTCAACAATTTTCCGGGGCCCAATGATGGCAACATTTTACTACGATTCTTAAAATATCTTTTATTCAATTTAAACAAATTGACCGAGATCATTCAGTTTTAACCAAATAATTTTAAAATTATTTTTACGTTTTAAAAATTCACCAGGAGATTTGTTAATAATTACTTATTAGGTTATATGAAGACGTCGTATTTACGAAACATCTTTGTCTTTAATTCAAATTTTTAAAGCAAAATTGATCGCGATTGTTTACAATTTTTGTGTGAAATTGAGAACCATATTTTTATCAGTTTTCGATGCCGCACCGGTGAGCCATCCTTCACCAAGAACCATTTAAAATTTACTTGGCAGTTGACAACGAGTTTGAGATCTTCCGTATTTTTTTCGGGGTCATTATTCTTATCTGCCCGTTATCGACCCTTCAACCTCAGCTGGAAGAGAGGGCTATTTTCCCCAGCAATTCAACATTCTAACAACCCACAACCCCCTTAATTCAATTTTTGGGCAATTTTCATGTGAAACTTCATGGTCAATTTTTTTGAGATTGAAAAAGGGAGCCGTACAAGATGCTATATGGTCAAAAAAGTAAGAAGAGGCAAAGAAAAAGACTTAATGGGGTTCTATAGGCAGCCCAATTATCTTTTGTACTCGAATATTATTTTGACTGGGATTTAAAATTTTTGATCTCAACGTAGATTGTTTAATTATATAAAAAGTAATAAAAATTCGTAAATTTAACATTCAGGAATTTTTTTCAATAAAATTTTGAAACAGCTAGCTTATTTTGAGTATATAGTTTTATAGGCAGTCGTGATCTTTTGAACTAAAAGAGCTAAAGGTCTGATTTTATGATTTTTGAACTCGAACATGGTTTTTGTTAGTCCGTATAGAACTCAAAAAATCAGTAAAAAGCATTACCAAATTTTGGAAATATAATTGAATTTTTTTCTGAGTGTCGAAAATAAAAAATCTTTTCTGCTCTAAAGCGCTCGAACGGTTTGAACTATTTCGGTCCTAGTTTATAAACCAGTTTCCAAAAAAATTCAACTTACGTAATCGTTGGTCTTAAAAAACTAATTGCGAAGCGAAATGATTGTCAAAAATAATTTCAAATCGTACTCCTGGGAGTTAAAAACTGAAATCGTTACATCAGGCATAACATTTTGTTTAACAATTATACGAAAAACTATAGTGTCATGGAACATAGTTTCCATGGTAGCAGAAAAAAAATACAGATTTCCGTGGACCAAAAATAGCAAAAAACAAGTCCTTTTCACCACTTTATGATACTTTTTTAGTCAGAAAATTTAAAACAAAGGAAATACAGTTTTTCTTCGGCCTTTCAATTTCGCAGATAATGTCGAATTTTTGAAAACATTTCCTAAATAGGTACGAAAAAAAATACAGCTTTTTCAAGAATTTTTTTGCTCCTGTTACCTCCATTCTACCGGATGCAGTTCATAAACATGCTTATCTAAAAAGTATGATTCAAAACGTCTTTCAGAGATTAGAACTGAGACTTATCAAGAATGTTTTATTCACTTCTATGTCTATGCGTTAGAGACATACGCAATCAAAAAGTCATTTGCCTATAGAACCCCCTTATATTTAAGCACGCAAAAGAGAACATAGTGAAAAACCCAAGTGGCATGCAAATAACACGGTAATTAAATCTACATGTATAATGTAAATGATCACAGCTATAAAATACGATTTTTTTTAAATTCGAAGTGGTTAATATATTACCGCATAAATGATATGTGGGAAGGAGGTCTGGTCCGCGTGGATTGAATTTGTTTGATTTAAAATTAAGTTTTGTCTAACGTACAGACGCCTACGCATGACGAAATGAAAATAAAACAAATCTGATTGGTTAAAATTTTGTATTTTCGTCTCTCAGCTGAATTCAAGAAAAACAGAAATTTTCTTCAACGCTTGTTTCATTTACACCCACAACCCCCTTAAAAGGCTTTCACCAGTATGAAATTTTCAATAATTGTACTGTGTTAAGTATGTGTTAAAAAATTAGAAGATTTTATCCATCCAATCAAAAAGTCATGCGACGCTATTTGCCTTACTTGGCGCTAATCAGTCACCTCCCGCCGGTTTCATAGATGCCGCAGATTGTTGCGGTAAAACTCCCTTGGTAGCCAATAGTGAGTTTTTCTTCTAATGATGGTTTCACGCCAAAAAAATATTGTTTCAATGCTCTCTGATTTAAAAATAGACCTTGAAATAAGAAAAATTATATTTTTCATAATTGGTTTGATACACAATTGTTAAAGCTTTAAAATAAATTTATTATATTTGCGTTAACGTGTCCTGAGATGATCATATGATTTTTTGAAAATTTAATTTTTCACTAATTTGGAGATCTGAGTACATGGGTAAAATTGGCCAAAAACGTAGTTTTGTAGTCGGTTTCACGCTGAATGTAGAAACAATAAAGATATGAAACCACCAGATATGAAATATTTGAGTCAATAGGCGTCGAGTCAGGGTCAAAGTTGATCGCACTGAAAGTTGCTTCCGCCGGAAATGACGTTTGAAAATTTTCTCTTTGACAAATTAAAAATGTAACTGAGCCCCGAGTTTAAGAGGTATGGACTTGATTTATTTTCGAAAATGACAAAATTAAGATTATCTACAAAACTTTAATTAAAGAATTTTCGAAAAAAAAACATAGCGCTTCGAATCTAGAAAAAAAGGTTATTTTAGCCTTAAAATCATGGGTTTTCAAAACGTAACTATTTCGAAAAAATATGAAATTTCGTTATTTCGATTATTATTTCCGCATAGGTTGAACAATCGTCCATAAAACTTCACTCAGAGAATTAAGATTAAACGTCTTAGTTGTCCTCCAGAGTGGGCGTAGTCACATGTAAAAAATAAATTAAGTCAAAAAAAACATATTTTTTTTAAATTTATATTAAACATTCAATTTTAAGGTCCCATCTCAGATGAGCCATCTGAAGCATAATTAAATGCAGTTTCAGAAAATATACTTTTGATATTTCTGCGATTAAAAATTAAGCTTCAAAAGTCAAAATCAAACTGCCAACAAAATAATTTTTTCTANAATAGTACTTTCGGGGGTAGTAAGGACTCCAAAAATACCACTTATCGACTTCAAATACAGATTATATAGCGTTTTGAACGTTCAAGGAAAAATAAATTCCTTACACATTTTTGTCCAGATTTGCGTTGACCACCTTCTTAAGTGGTCTGGAGCCTCCGAGGGTTAAGAATATTTTTTTTATAATATGGCCATACTTTCATTAATTGTCAATTATATTGGAAAATTCAGATGATTCACTATGTTTGTACTACGCCAAAATATGTAATGATTTAATTACAATTTACTTTTAACATCTTTCAAATTTCACACGGTCTTCTGGTTAATAATACAGTATTTCATAATTGAATTGATTTTCTAAGAATTCTACTTTCAAGTTTGTACCGATCAACATTATCAAATTGTTCAAAAGAGAAAATGAGCGACCAAGAAGACGATATTCAAATTGAATTGGCAACTCAAGAATCGGTCGACAAATATTTTGAAGTAAATTTAGTTAAAGGAGTACTTGTTGCATTCAAAGGCCAAAAACAGTGGTTTCCGAGAGTTCTAAGATAATACTTGTGCGTTATTATCAATTTTTTTTCGGGATTTTCTCATTTTACTTCAATCTAAATAAGCGAGAATCTCGAAAACAATTTGAGAATAAGGCACAAGTATTTTCTTTGATAAATACTGAGCTGATTTGGTTTTTCAATAGCTTTTCCAATGAATATTGCTCAAATTTTTACAAAAAAGCTTGCGACTTGTTTTATTGTTCGATATGTAAAAGTTTAATTCCCTATTTCTGAAATTAAAATATTTTAAATAATTTTTAAGGAAAATTCGCACGATGATGATTTATTAAAAGCAATGCGTCTCAGTTTGGAGACTGTTAATTCACTGTAAGTTTCAAATATATGTTATAAAAATGAGTTGTTAAAAAGACCGAAAATATTGTAACGGGTAATAATTTCTGAAAAAATTGTGTCAAAACTCGCGATCTTATAATACTCTTTAAAGTCCGCATTCCACGAACAGTGAATTGATAGATCTCCACATGTCGGATCCACCGATCCGATCCTATCAAATTGTGCCGACCCCTGACTCTGATAGCGAAGAGTCTGCTGACGAACCGTCATTCGAGGAAATGGCTCATCAGCAAATGGAAACTCAAATTTTGATGACTCAGCAATTTAATAAAATCAAAGCGGAAAATGAAATTTCACAAGAAAAATTGCGTTATGTGGGTAATCTTCACAAACGTATCAGTGAGCTGAACATCAAAGTTTCAATGCAGGACAGAGAAAAACATGCTATAATTTCAGGTCGTTAAAAATTCTGTACTTTGAAATTTCGGAATTTCTAACTGTTTATGTTTCAATTAAGTTATACAGAATAATTTATACAGCAAAAGTTTTACTGTATTAATTATTCTGTATAACTTATAACTTCATAACTTATACTGATATAAGTCATAAGTATAAGTTATACAGCTCTTAAACTGATACAAAGTTTAAGAGCTTGAAATTAAACGATTTTTATTAGAACAGTGGAAAAAAATCATCTTGTTCAGACTAATTGTGAACTTAAATCAGAAAATGAAAAATTGAAAGAACTGGAAAAAAAATGTTCGATATGTTTCGGAGCGGTAAGTTAGTCAATGATAAAACAGAATGCAGTGGTCAATATTATATTTCTTCTAAATACAAATTATTAAAAACATACATTTCATACTATATCCCATATTCACACTTTTGTTAATATCCCGGCCCTGATTAGGAAACGTAGTGTGTTTTCAAGTAGTAGGGCCGGGATATTAACAAAANAAAAGTGTGAATAGGGGATATGAGTCAAACCAAGTGTCCCGGAAGAAAGGTCTGTACGATTCACAGAGCTACAGTTCTCTAATGAGATATTTTCGAATATCATATCAAAGCCTTAGAATTTAATTATCTATTGTATGACACTTCTCTCGATAAAATCTGGTTATAGTTATCAGATTGAACTCAGTAGATAATTGTATAGACCCACTTTTCCTAGGACACTTGATTTGACTCCTATATAGTAGAAATTTTTATTCGACTTTAAACTTCTCATTTTTCGAAAGTTCGGATAATTCCCTTAATATTGACATTCTGCATTTTAAAGTATGAAGAAAGTACAAGATGTTGTTGTCTTAGAAAGTGTAGACATTGCTTTTGCTTCGAATGCCTTCATAACCTGACAAGCAAAGTATGCCCAAGTTGCAGAACTCCATTTCAGAATGACGATATACTACAAATAATATTTCCCTGAATTTTATGTCAACAAAAGTTTTCATATATTGATGATAAAAGAATAAACTGAGATCCATCACAAAATTTGTTTTATGGGCTGGCAAAGTTTTTGAATTCAGTTTGGATATGTATTTTTATCTTAAAAAATGACAATACAGTTCCTGATAAAGGCGGAGTTAGCGATGGAGAACTATAAGTTATAGACTATAACTTATAGCCTATAACTTGAGATCTACACATTGTAAGAACTTAATTTTTACGGCATTTAAAATTTTATTAACGATTTCATTCCAGAAAAATAAAAATGAATGTATTTCGCACAGAAATTTTTTAAATAAATTGCTCAAAATACGGTTTTTCATGATACAGTAAGCAAATTGAGAAAATTTAGATCACCTAATCCTACCCAAATGTAAATCTTAGCTACCTAAAAATTTGGTCAAGCTAGGAGTGTACTTCCAGTAGTAATTTTGAATATAAGTCTTCGTATAACTGCTATGAACGATTTTAATAACGAGCTACTCACATTATTATGGTTATATTGTTTCTATCATAGATAGTTTTTATTCGACGTTTCGGCTAAACAGCCATTATCAGGTATGGGAAAAATGTGCACAGAATTCGAAAGTTGATTTATTTTACGCGCGAAATCAGTTTACCATATTTTGCAAAATTACATTTTTGAATTTTGAAAAGGTGCATTTTTTCAAAATTCAAAGATGTAATTTCGCAAAATATTGAAAACTGATTTTGCGCGTAAAATAAATCAACTTTCTACAGTAATTCTGTGCACTCCTTTCTCATACCTGATAATGGCTGTTTAGCCGAAACGTCGAATAGAGAATATCTATGATAAAAAAAATATAATAAGTTTATGTCTCAAAAACATTTGATATAATAATTATGGTTGTACTTATCGGACTTTTCAAAAAAACGGAGCCAGTTAAATAGCTCTGTCCCTGAGGGAGTGACAGTTATTTATTATAAATTGTTCTGCACACGAATCTTCACTTACGCATCTTCAGCCTCAATTTCGAACAATACAGAAATGACGATTTAAGCTAGTGTGAATATTCTAGGTCCAAATAAATTTCACATTTTTTCAGAATTACGGTATGTTTCAGTTTTGATTGGTTGTACATTAACTATCGATAATTGAGGTGTAACAGCTCTATTTTCTTTCTTGAAACAATTTGATAGTTTTTGACATATCGATAATTCTTCAACTTTTTCATTAATTTTTTTGTCAAGTCTTTGCATTTTGACTGAATGTTTGCGATAATGTCTAAGTTCTTCATTATTTATCAATGTGTAAAACAGATGCCAATTTGATCGAGCTGCACTATTTTTTATCTTAATAAAATTAATCAATAAAAGTAAAAATTAATTTGACATTGTAATCAAATTATGATAATTATCATATCATAATTCTTTTTGGTGAATTCTGACCTTACCTTTGATGATGTGCTCTGAAATAATCAAATTTTGTGATGAAAAATTTGGGAAAAAATAATGGATTTTTTTCGTTTGATATCAATGAGGAGACGATACGATATTGAGTTAAAAGAACTATGCATTTGACCCGACCGGGTAATAACAGATTCCTTTAGGGTAATCTGCAAACCTTCGAGAATTGTAAGGTGATCGGTCTAATTTTTCCCTCCAACCCGTTTTTTCGATAATCTTGGGACTCCAAAAACGGAATGAAAAATTCTCAGAGAATTATTCTCAACAAAAATGGTTAGTGAAGAGAAAAAATGCAATAGATTTTTCAGCTTAGAAGTCATATAATTCAGGTTGATCGTTTAGCGGTTGCGATGCTCGGCGCAATACGTAACATATTTGCGGGCATTTCCTACTAGATTTTGGTTTATATCTAGGAAGGTACTTGCTGGGCGTTTTATGCAATTTTTCAGATGCTATTACTAGGTGTTATTTCTTGCCGCATAGAATGAATGGGAAATAACAACAAAATTTGAAAAGCTGACATAAAAGGTCCAGCAAGTGCCGCGGCATGCCGTTATAGTTTTGATGCATTTTATATACCTTCTGTTTATCACTGCTTAAAGTTTTCAGTAAATTTATGAAACTCAGAGCAATCGGATGAGTATGAGTTTTATCGACGACCATGAATCCGACATAAGCTCCGTAACCCGCATCGAACTGCTCCAAGTGATAAGCAACTGCTGGGACATCCATTCTTTGAATTGAAAGTAATCCAAAAACAAGACCATAAATTAAGCGGATTATGAGTGAACCAAAACCAACGAATATATTCTAAAATATATTTGTTGGAAATTAAAATACAAAAGAGATGCTAAATTGTAATGATAAATAAAAATTGATAATAATTAATAATAATTGATAATAATTAATAATAATTAATAATAATTAATAATAATTAATAATAATTAATAATAATTAATAATAATTAATAATAATTAATAATAATTAATAATAATTAATAATAATTAATAATAATTAATAATAATTNGAGAGAGATATAAGTATGTTTTAAAAGAAAAGTGTCTAAATCAATAGTTTTGAAAATTATTAATTTTTATATCTAATTTATTATTATATATTATTATTACTTTATTCATTTATATTAATGTATATTATTAATTAATTATATATTATTAATTATATTAATTATTTAATTATTATATTATTATTAATTATTAATTAATTATTATAATTATTATTAATTATTTAATATATTATTATTAATTATTATTAATTATTTATTAATATTGATTAATTATTATTAATATTTATTTATTTTACTTTAATATTATAATTATTATTAATTATTATAATATATTATTATTATAATTATTATTATTATTATTATTATTATTATTATTATTATTATTATTAATATTAATTATTTAATTATTATTAATTATTATTAATTAATTATTATAATTTATTTTTATTTTATATTTTAATATATTAATTATTATTAATTATTAGTTAATTATATTAATTTATTCATTATTATTCTAATTATTATTTATTATTATTATTATTTTTAATTAATTATTATTAATTATTATTAATTATTATCTTTATTAATTATTATTATTAATTATTTATTATTATTAATTGATTATTAATTAATTATTAATTATTATTAATTTATTATTAATTATATAATTATTATTAATATTATTAATTATTATTAATTATTATTAATTATTATATATTATTATTAATTATTATTAATTATATCACTTATATTAATTATTATTTTATTATCTATTATTATTATTATTATTATTAATGTAAATTATTATAATGTATTATTAATTACTTGATTATATATTATTCTAAATGTATTATTAATTATTATTAATTATTATTGAATTATTATTATTATTATTAATTATTATTAATTATTATTAATTATTATTAATTATTAATTATTATTAATTAATTAATTATATTAATATAAAGAATAATTTCAAAACTTTTGATTTAGCTGACTTGTTCTTTTTGAAAAACAATACTTCTCTTAACAAATAAATGACTTACGTTCAAATAGAAGAAATAAGCAAATAAGTGATATGATTTCCGATTATCAATTGCGGTATTTTTTTCCGAATTTTGTAAGATAACATATCTGCATAAGATATTTTGAAGAATAACAATAAGTATCAAATATAAAATTGAAGGAGCTGTATTGATGAGAAGAGAAACATTAAATCACGAATCCATGGAATTGGAAGAGCAAACGGTAAAACTATTAACCATGTTGCAAGTATGAAAACCAGCGTGAATGTTGCAGTCTGAAAAACAAATTTATGATTTGGCAATGAAAGGCCAAAAAAGGCCTAAGGGGAAAAATTGATTTTTTTAATTAAGAAAGATTTGACCTCAAGAATGCTGATATCATTGTTTGCCACAAAATTTTGCGTCTTTCACATTATTTTTAAATGCATAAATAAATAATTTTTGCGATCGTCAAACTATTGACCCTTGGAGGCTAATAATAATCTCTTTATCAAACCGAAGTAACTTTCTGATGCACAAATAGGGTGTTCACATCGTAGATATTTCAGTTTTTGAAACTGACTTGAAAATTTGTGAGATTATAAATTTTTTAGTTGATAAAAAAATGATTCGAGAAAATTGAATCAAAAATTCTCGGAAGAACTGTTTATGTTACAGAGCAGGCTAGGAAAAGGGAACGATTCCAAAGATTGGTTGTTCTCCTCTTCCATTCCCTTCTTCTGAATCAAAAATATCTCAAATTTTAAAACTGATGTTATTTGTTTGGATACTTCAATCATAAGAAACATGACGCGCCATGTCGTACGAGCAAAATATCAAAGCAAATAAAAATTAATTCTTCTGAATTTATTACTCAGCATACGCTTCAAAAAGCTTATAACCCAAACTTAGCAGTACATTTTTCATAATTTTTATTTTATTTGCAACGTTGCGAATACATCGAGTTAATTTCAAACCTAACAATCTCATGGTCTTGTTGTTGGAAGTTAGTTTTTTGTAACAAGGGGTTTCAAAAATTTTTTGAGATATGTTTTGGCTCCCAAAACCATGTGACTGCATCCAGTACATATTCCTCTTATTTGCCAGTGCTTCTTGTGGACCTTAACTTTGCCGTAAAGTTCACAAATAGAACTAGCTGGTTGTAGTAAAAAGCCGTTTTGTTGACCTACGCATCTATCCATGATTGATTTTAAGAGGGATCTGTAGGATTGTATTACAAATTTTTAATCAAAATTCGGTATTTTTTGAAATTTTGGATTGTCTAAAAAGTCATTTATTTTTGTTTGATACTGCTCTTTGATCAGTATAACAAAATCGTGAATTTTTTCTGCTGACAAAACTAAGATTTCCGGATTAATTTTTTTAAATTCGAAATATGAGGCAATTCTTGGATCTTTCGTTAAACATGATGACACGTCGGTGCCACATAAACTGATATGAGATCGAATATATTTCAAATTGGGTTTGGAAGCTCCTTATTTTAGCTATACATGTTAATTCTAAAATTCTCTTGACTCGCAGAATACATCTTACTTGTATAAGAAAGCCAATGATAAAATATGCTGTTTGGTACGCCTGATATTTTAGATTTCCCGTCATGAGATTTGTCGGTACTCGATCTTTAACATGCACTTCTGAAAAATCTCCACGCCGTATTTGTTGAAAATGGTTAATATAATTGACTAGTAGACGATACATATTAAAGGCTGTCAAAACACATCCAACAGTTAAACCAACAGTTACACAAATCGGAACTGCGCGAATGTACGTTACCAGGACCACGACCCACTCCTAAAAACTTGTTAAAAATTTAGATATTCTTTAAGGGGTGGCAACGACTCGGCAGACTGGAGTCAATTTATAACTCTACGAAAATTAATAGTTTGGTTACTTTTTTCTGGTTATATGATGGACTGAACCAGAATAAAGTTCTTCTACTTATAAAAATAATTTTTGGCTTTTTTAAGGGAAGATTTGAGGTCCGAATTATTTTTTGATTCGGTAAATTTTAAAAAAAAAATCTAAGCATATAAGAAAATTTTCCCGCATTTTTGTCCAAAAATTTTTCTGATCGGTTTTTTTTGAAATTTATGAATAAACCTAAAAAAAAGTCACTTTTAAAACTTTTTTCATGGCTGTCTAATATTTTGCGTTGACTGCTGTTTGAATAAAACATTATATGTTCTATTTCTCATTTTTTGTCGACTTTTTTAGAACAATTAGGGAAATTTTCGCAATCAAGTCCAAAATTTTTTATAAGTGGTTTTTGAAGCTCTCCATTAAAATCAGGCAGAAATCACAATAATAAATGTTTTGGTATCTATTAAATATCCGTATATCACTAATGAGTTTGAGACATATCGGTATGCCTATGATGTTAAAACGAGTAAAAGATTACATAAATGACCACAAGTGTTTTATTTCTTAACACCAGATATAACATTTTGATTGATACTTCGGTCTTATACTTTGTTGCATAATAATTCAGTGAAAATCGTGGTCTTTATAGGATAAATACCGACTAGCGGTTGAGTAAACAGATGGTCGACGGCAGATAGAAATCAGCTGACCGTAAGCTAACTGGCGATTTATTACTATAGTTTCTTGTGGAAAAATCAGTGGCCTCAAAAGCGTGATTTTTATCAGAATGTATACAAATACATTCAAAACCCAGCCTCGCATTAGGGAAAATCTGATCAGATTTTAAATTTGCACTACAGTTAGATCTTCAGAGACAGTACAGTAACAGTTTCAGGACTTTAACATTTTGGGACAAGTACCAGATAAAATTATATTCTATGGTGATTTAAAATAAAATAAAAAGAATTAGGCTCCAACTAAAAATTAAATTACAAAAATCATTAAACATTAAAGTTACAAGTAATTGTCCCGATTTTGGACACTGGTTTTCTTTTACTTTTTTTGTAATTATTAGACATAAATGATAACCACCCTCCAATAATAGCTATTTTATAAGTTATCAAAATCAACTCATGTAATTGATATGCTGATGACAACATGACATAAAAGTATTTGGTACTCTCGGCTTCACGTTTTTTTTCACCCCGGCGATAATCTGGCAATTAGGCGGTAACGTGATGTTATATTTTTTTCATGTTCATTTAAAAATCAAATTTTCAAGGATTGAGTATTGTTGATAACGCAGTTATATCCAGGCCAGTATCATCTCCACTTATTTGGTTTAAATCCGGTTTTATGATCGTTGTCAAAATCAAAGGTGTCTATTGAGTTTGGTAAAAAATGGAATCACACCACTCGTCATTTCATCGACTGGGATATCGTAATTGTATTTTTTATCACATATTTTCTTAGACTCACTTTTTATGTTCGATGGCAAAATTTCCCCGAAAATTGTATATGGGTGACAATCAAATAAATTCTTTTTTTCTTAGTAGTTTGGTGATTCTGCTTAAGCCCTGATGAGTAATTGATTTGCACTTTAACGGCATTTTGGATTGTCAAATATTTTCTTTAATATTTCTAAGTTTGTCTGAGTTGAATTTGAAGTTTTCACGAATCGGTATTCTTTTTCAGTTGGATGACACATTCTTTTAAAGTCGGGGATGGAATTTTTTTTCGATTACTTTTGAGGTCGGCACTTGTTTTTCAATCTGGATAGGCAGCATTTTGTGTATTGAAATGGCACATGTTGCAGCCTTGATTGCACATTTTCAGATCTCTGGATGCGACATTTGTTTGTTAACTCTGGATCGGCACATTTTCCTAAACTTAGTTCCACGGTTTTTATTATACTTCACAACATTCAGTTGTCGGAATTTTTTCTCATTTTACTCTTTGTAAAATTTGACAGTTTCACTAAAATGCCACAGGTCACCCAAAAAGGCACTCTTCATTTTTTACCATTTCCTTTTTAATGTGATCCAATTCTTCGAGTGTTCTCGGTAAAAACTGTGCAGTCAAGTTTTTGCGCATTTGCGACCAATCATGAAAATATTGAATTCGTATTCAGGAACAACAATCTGTAACTTCATGATAGAACAATTTTTCTTCGGGGGATGTCCATTTAATACGCATCTACCAAGACGGTCCAATTTCAATTTTCAGGATATTGAAATTTGTCGAATTTCTTTCTCTCACTTTTCAATATCAGACAGCCATTTCCTTCAAATGAAATAATGCTGTGATCCTGTGTGGAGGCTGCTGCTCTTTATTTTCCATAATCATGATTCTGTATAAATAAGGTCTGTAGTGGCCGAGCGGAGGCGTGTACAGGTTCTTTTACCGTTTCTTGCACCAGTGAGACATACTTCGCGCGATTTTCATTCTAAACTATCGATGAAAATTTTAACACTCGTCGTACACTCGATAGGCCATTTGGACTCAATATTAAAAATTTTATGCTGTCAAAATCTTCCAAATAAAATGTGGGTGTTCTAGGCCCATTTCTTTTTGATAGTAAAGAAAGATTTTTTAAATATCAAAACGCGCAATTGAGGTCAATTTTTATCTCAAAAAAAGTTGTTTTTCTCTACTTTTCGCCATTTTTAACCATTTTTCATGGGAAAAAACACTTTCATTAAAGGAAATTTTTTTAAATAAGCAACATAGAAACAAGACTTTTTAGGCGCATAACCCCCGACATGTCTGAAGTTTATTGATATCGTCTTTAAAAAAAATCGGTAGTCATTCGAGTTTAGTTGGAAGGATGTACCGTGAACAGTGGTTTTTTATATTTTCTCAGATACTTGTTACTGTTAAGAAAATAAAATATAAACGTTTTGCAAGAATGGACACTTTTATTGAAGATAAAAATAAAAAATAAATTTTCACATTTTTTTTCTTCATTTAACCGCTCTGAAAAAATGTACCGCTCTAAAAAAATGTACCAATCTTCCGGATGATGGCCACCCCTTAAGGGGTCCGTCAACTCTAATCGAAGCTTTAAATATGAGAATTATAAAAGACTGTACTTAAGAACAGTTTTTTATTGACAATCAGAGACTTCGAAGGCAATTATTTTGAATAGTTGTACCTCTGAGCGCCTCCCAGAAAAAATAATTGCATCTTAAAAAAATTTGATATTCAATTTCAGGAAAATTGTTAAAATTTTTTCGATGTTTGCCACTTTGTGATAAAATTTGCGGTGAAAATAACAAAACAAATAGCCCAAACAGAATTTCTGGGTGTTTCGACTTTTGACTTCAAAAATGTAATGTTCTATCTTATTGTATAAACGGTTCAATGGATTACCGGACCTCAGAGTACAAATCCTAAAATATTTGAAAACATGCGAAATCTGAGCATTTGATTGGTTGATCCTTTCTCAAGCTTACAAATGATCGGCCTTTTCCGCAATCAACGGGTTTTGATTGGGTGCTAATATTTGCGTTGTTCATCGATTTCAAAATATTTAGGATTTGTACTCTCGAGGTCCGTATCCATATGAGGCAATTTTTTTTCTTCCAAGGGTCATCAAAAATCAAGTTTTTATAGTTTTTAGCAATATTTTTCATGTTGAGCAAAATGTCGAAGCAAATCAGCTGGTGATTGACCGACGTGTCGGGACTAGGAACTTCGAAAATAATCATGACGCAGTTGCTCTAAAAAATTCAAACTTCGAAAAATATAAGTACCTATGGAATCATTTTCTTCCATCACCCCTCAAATATCTTACTTTGTTCTCGATACATCATGAAGTTGAACACTGATCAGATCAATGCAAATATAATGACCAATAGCTTCCGCTTTTGTCGATTGCCTCTCGGCCCAGCTTTAACTGTTGGAATCCTAAAACAGAAACCACCAATATGACTGAATAACACCCCCATCAGTTCCCCCAACAAAAACAGTTGACAAAATAGCGGGAGTGATATTATAGAAACTTTGAACGGAATGAATGAAAAATGGAGTATTTCCTAGTTATCATTTGTTTGAAGAAATAAATACTACCAGAGCACTCATAGCAGAGATCGGGCAAACTCGAAAAATTTTGCTGAGGGCTGCCGGTCGAAGTTCGTTTGTTTGGCCAGGTGTGCTGGGCCACCTCGTTTTCTTGTCGAATTTTGGCTTGGTCTTGGCTGGAGCCGGAATTTGTAATGGTCCATGGGCGCTGAGCCACATCTGGGTCAATTTTTCAACCAGGGCAGCTGGGTCACAGTTAGGCGCGAATTATTTATCCAAACGCGGGGGGGCGGCTTAGGGGGGTCCAAACTAGAGGGCGAATGTCGTCAAACATGGAACGCTGGACCAACAATTGGGGCGGTTTGATCGACCAGCAGCGCTAAGAGGTCATCATTGGAGACGATATTTCAAAAACATTCTCACTGCTGAGTAAATGTCACAATTTATGGACAAATCAGCTTATTTTCTTGTCCTTTATTATGACACAGAAATCGCCCAATACCAAAAAGTTTTCACCCGGGGCCACTTTCTATTCGCACTGGGCCAAAGCTAGAGGCTGGGGGTCGAGGCTATTTTTGGCCCAGGCGCTGAGACACAATCTGGCCGAGACAGAGCGGCGACCGATGCGCCAAGCTTTTACCCGCAGTTTTGCTTCATAGCCAAGTACATTCGGATATAGGATCCACAGGTTTACCGATGTACTCAAATGCATTTCTCCACCTATCAGAAACAAGGAAACTCTTCGCCTGACATGCAGAAGTTCTTAGTTGTTTAAGAGCGCTTCTTAGTAGTTTATAGAGTCTTAATCGTTAAAACATAAGAGCGGCGCCTCTATAAACGAGTCAAACTCGGAAAAAAGAATATTTGTTTGTGTATTTCAATTTCACAAGAATGAATAATAGTGTATTAAAGTTTATTTCATAACAAAAACAAATAGATCAAAAATGTGATGTTTATGGAACTCGATAAATGCCAGAGAGAACAAACTAGAGTTTCAGTCTACACTACATTAAGAAATTGAGCGACCTTGGTTGACAGATAATACGTGGATACCTAATGGTTACGATGGTGAGATAGCAGCAACTACGAGACAGGAGACGGCGGGGATACTAGGCACCATGGAGAATCAAAATGCCTAAAAATGTTTGGCAAAGAGCGATTTCATCGTACCAATTTTGGAGGGGGATCAAGCCGGAATCAATATCTGCGAGGTCGCGAAATTTTTCGCAATAGTACGATCTGTCCAATTAAGGGGCCTCTGATGTCAACATAGTTATTGAGAGTTTTTGAGGAAATCCCTTGTGAAAAAAATTTAAACTATAAAACTTGGATCTAAACCGAGAGCAAGAAACAAATAACGTTTACAATCGAGCAAATTTTACAGATAGTTCCCTCTAAAACGAGCTGCTCAGAGTTCCCGGTATCATGTTATTGTTTGACCACTAAAACCATTTGTTTAATGAAATTGTTGGCAAAACCTTTAGCAAAAAAAAAACCGCTTATTGTCTAAAATATCAAATTTACGAAGTTATTGAAAATAAAATTAAGACCTTGGACGCAGTTGAATGGAGTTTGTTGTAAACTAATCAATTCCAAGTCGTTCGAAT
>SCLH01001205.1:137063-149340 GCA_004367855.1 Oikopleura vanhoeffeni
AGTGAACAAAACAAACGAATAATTCCTATAAATAATATTTGTTGGAAATTAAAATACGAAAAGAGATGCTAAATTGTAATGATAAATAAAATTTGATAATAATTAATAATAATTGATAATAATGAATCAATAATTAATAATAATTAATAATAATAATAATAATTAATCATAATTAATAATAATTAAATAATAATAGAATAAATAATTAATAATAATTAATAAAATTAATAATAATAGATAAAATTAATATAATTAATAATATTAAATAATAATTAATAATCTTAATAATAATTAATATAATTTAATAATTAATAATATTATAATAATTAATAATAATTAATCATAATTTAAATAATAATTAACTAATAATTAAATAATAATTAATAATAATTAATAATAATTAATAATATTAATAATAATTAATAATATTAATAAATAATTAATAATAATTAATAATAATAATAATAATTAATAATAATTAATATAATTATAATAATAAATAATAATTAATCATAATTAATAATAATTAATAATAATTAATATAATTAATAATAATTAATAATAATTAATATAATTATAATAATTAATAATAATTAATAATAATTAATAATAATTAATAATAATTTAATAATAAGTTATAATAATTAATAATAATTAATAATAATTAATATAATTTAATAATAATTAATAATAATTAATAAAATTAATAATAATGTCATCACACCACTTAACTCATTCAATAATCAATTACTAATCAATCCTCACACTCCAACTCCCACCACCCCTAATAATAATTAATATAATATATATAATTAATAATATATTAATAAATAATTAATAATAATTAATAATATTATAATAATTAATATAATTAATAATAATTAATAATAATTAAATAATAATAATAATTAATAATAATTAAATAATAATTAATAATAATTAATAATAATTATTAACACACCTTTCCCACTCCCCACCTCACTCCCTCACTCACACCCTCAATCTCACTCCACACACCACTTCAATAATAATTAATAAATAATTAATAATAAAGTTAATAATAATCTAATAATAATTAATATAATTAATAATATTAATAATAATTAATATATAATTAATAATAATTAATATAAATTAATAATAATTAATAATAATTAATAATAATTTAATAATAATTTAATAAAATTAATAATAATTAATATAAATTAATAATATTTAATCATAATTAATAATAATTAATATAATTATAATAATTAATAATAATATTAATAATATTAATAAATAATTAATAATAATATATATTAATAATAATTAATAATAATTAATATAATAATAATAATTAATAAATTAATTATAATAAATTAAATAATAATTAATAATAATTAATAATAATTAAAATATTAATAATATAATAATAATTATATAATCCTCTACTCACACTCTCTCACCAACTTCTCTGATTCTAGCCTGACTCTGCTCTCTCTTTCCTGACACACCAATACTTCCTCTTACAACATAAACTCGACTCCTACCGCTCTCACACCATAGACAGAAATAAGCAAATCAACTGATGCATGCATCTCCGATTATCAATTGCGGTATCTCTCTCTTTTCCGACATCTTCTGTAAACGCATAACACACTGATCTGCCACCTACCACGCACTACCTTTTTGAAAGAATACACAATAAGATATCAAATATAAAATTGAAGGAGCTGTATTGATGAGAAGACGACACAAATAAAAGTCAGCGAATCATGGAAATTGGAAGTGCAAACGGTAAATTAATTAACCATGTTGCAAGTATGAAAACAGCGTGAATGTTGCGTCTGAAAGACAAATTATGAGTTTGGCAATATAAGGCAAAAAAAGGCCTACGGGGAAAATTGATTTTTTTAATTAGAACAAGATTTATGAAAAATTGATTTTTAATTAGAAAGATTTGACCTCAAAAAAGGCTGATATCATTGGTTTGCACAAAATTTTGCGTCTTTTCACATTATTTTTAACACTCCGCACTAAAACTCACATCACCCATCCTCCCCTCCTCGCAACCGCTCGTCCCCGAACTATGCGACCCTCTCGACCACGCCGCCTACATACACTACATTCTTTATCAACGAAGTAACTTTCTGATGCCAAATAGGTGTTCACACCGTAGATATTCCTCAGTTTTCTGAAACTGGACTCCGAAAATCTCCTGTCGAGATTACCTAAGATCTTTTACGTTGACTCCAAAAAACTGATTTCGACGAACATTGCACTCACAACACTACTCCTCGCAGCGAAGCCCCTGGTCTTTCTCATGTCTCACACGAGCAGGCCTAGGCGAAAAAAGCGGAACGTTCCAAACGATTCGGTTGTTCTCCTCTTCATTGCCCTCTTCTGAATGCAAAATATCTCAAAATTTTAAAAAACTGATTTATTTGTTTGGATACTTCAATCATAAAGCAACATGACGCGCATGTCGTACGAGCAATCTCAAAGCAATAAAATAATTCTTCTGAATTTATTACTCAGCATAACGCTTCAAAAGCTTATAACCAAACTTAGCAGTACATTTTTCATAATATTTTATTTTATTTGCAACCGTTGCGAAACATCGAGTTAATTCAAACCTACAATACATGGTTTGTTGTTGGAAAGTTAGTTTTTTGTACAGGGGTACCCAAAAATTTTTTGAGGATATGTTTTGGCCTCAAAAACCAATGTGAACTGCATCCGTACATATTCCTCTTATTGGCCAGTGCTTCTTGTGGACCTTAACTTTACCGTAAAGTTTCACAAAACTAAACTACTGGTTGGTAGTAAAAAGCCGTTTTGTTGGACCTACGCACTATCATGAATTGATTTTAAGAGGGATCTGTAGGATTGTATACAAATTTTTAAATCAAAATTCGTATTTGAAATTTGGATTGTTAAAAAGTAGCAATTTATTTTTGTTTGATACTGCTCTTTGTCAGTATAACAACAAATCGTGAATTTTTTTTCCTGCATGACAAAACAAGATTTCGGATTAATTTTTTTTAAATTCGAAATATGAGGCCAATTCTTGGATCTTTCGGTTAACACTGATGACACGCTCGGTGCCGAGCATAAACTGATATGTTGCAGTCTGAAAGACAATTTATGAGTTGGCAATAAACGGCAAAAAAAGGCCTACGGGGAAAAATTGATTTTTTTAATTAGAAAGATTTGAAAAAATTGATTTTTTTAATTAGGAAAGAGTTTTGAACGCTCAAAACGGCATGATAATCATTGTTTGCCACAAATCTTTGCATCTTTCACATTATTCTTTAAAATATGCATAAATAAATAAATTTTCGCGATCGTCGAACTATTGACCTTGAAGGCTATAATAATCTCGTTTTTCAAACCGAAGTAACTTTCTGATGCACAACACTAGGGTGTTCTACACCGTAGATCTTTCAGTTTTTTGAAACTGACTTGAAATTTGTGCCGATACTAAATTTTCTATTAGTTGATACAAAAAATGATTCGAGGAAAATGTGAATCAAAAATTCTCAGGAGGAACTGTTTATGTTACAGAAGCAGGCTAGGGAACAGGGAACGATTCCAAAGATCTGTTGTTCTCTCTTTCCACTTCCTTCTTCTGAATCAAAAATATCTCTCAAATTTTAAAACTGATGTTATGTTGTTTGGATACTTCAATCATAAGAAACATGACGCGCCCCTGTCGTACGAGCAAATATCAAAGCAAATACAATTAATTCTCTGAATTTATTACTCAGCTACGCTTTTCAAAAAGCTTATACCGCAAACTTAGCAGTACATTTTTCCATAATTTTTATTATCTTTGCAGAACGATTGCGAAATACATATCGAGTTTATTTCTACACCTAACCATCTCATGGTCTTGTTTGTTGGAAGTTAGTGTTTTTGTTAACAAGGGGTTTCAAAAATTTTTTGAGATATGGTTTTGGCTCCAAAAACCATGTGACTGCATCCCAGTAGCATATTCCTTTATTTTGCCAGTGCTTCTTTGTGGACCTAAACTTTTGCCGTAAAGTTCACAAAATAAACTAGCTGGTTAGTAAAAAAGCCGTTCTTTGAGTTGCCTACGCATCTACCATGATTGATTGTTAAGAGGGGTCTGTAAAGGATATGTCATTAGCATTTTTAATCAAATTCGGGTATTTTGTTTGAATTTTCTGGATTGGTCTAGAAAAGTCATTTATTTTGTTGATACTGCTCTTTGATGCAGTATAACAAAAATCGCTGAATTTTTCTCTGCTGACAAAACTAAGATTTCCCGGATTAATTTTTTTTTAAAGGATTCGAAATATGAGGCAATTCTTGATCTTTCGTTAAACATGATGACACGTCGGTGCCACATAACGTGATATAGAATCGATATATTTCAATTGGGTTGAAGCTCCTTATTTTAGCTATACATGTTATTCAAATTCTCTTGACTTCGCAGAATCATCTTACTTGTATAGATGAGAAAGCCAAATGATAAAATAGCCTGTTTGGTACGCGCTGAAATTATTTTAGATTTCCCGTCATGCGATTTTGTGGTACTCGGATCTTTAACATGCACTTCTGAAAAAATTCCACGCGTATTTGTTGAAAATGGTTTAATATATGGACTAGTAGAGATACATTAGTTAAAGAGCTGTCAAACACATATCCAACAGTTAACAACAGTTACACAAATCGGACTGCCGAATGAAACGTTACCAGGACCACGACCCACTCCTAAAAACTTGTTAAACAATTTAGATATTCTTAAGGGGTGGCAAACGAACTCGGCAGACGGAGTCAATTTTAACTCTACGAAAATTAATAGTTTGGTTACTTTTTTCTGGTTATATGATGGACTGAACCAGAATAAAGTTCTTCTACTTATAAAAATAATTTTTGGCTTTTTTAAGGGAAGATTTGAGGTCCGAATTATTTTTTGATTCGGTAAATTTTAAAAAAAAAATCTAAGCATATAAGAAAATTTTCCCGCATTTTTGTCCAAAAATTTTTCTGATCGGTTTTTTTTGAAATTTATGAATAAACCTAAAAAAAAGTCACTTTTAAAACTTTTTTCATGGCTGTCTAATATTTTGCGTTGACTGCTGTTTGAATAAAACATTATATGTTCTATTTCTCATTTTTTGTCGACTTTTTTAGAACAATTAGGGAAATTTTCGCAATCAAGTCCAAAATTTTTTATAAGTGGTTTTTGAAGCTCTCCATTAAAATCAGGCAGAAATCACAATAATAAATGTTTTGGTATCTATTAAATATCCGTATATCACTAATGAGTTTGAGACATATCGGTATGCCTATGATGTTAAAACGAGTAAAAGATTTACATAAATGACAAAAGTGGTTTTATTCTTAACACCAGATATAACATTTGATTGTACTTTCGGTTATCTTTTTGATAATAATTCATGTTGAAAATCTGGGTCTTTATAGGATAAATACCACTAGCGGGTTGAGTAAACAGATGGTCGACGGCAGATAGAATCAGCTGACCGTAAGCTAAACTGGCGATTTATTACTATAGTTTCTTGTGTAAAAATCAGTGGCCTCAAAAGCGTGGATTTTGATCAGAATGTATACAAATACATTCAAACCCAGCCTCGCTTTAGGGAAAGATGCTGATCAGATGTTTAAATGCACTAGCAGTAGATCTGTCAGAGACAGTACAGTAACAGTTTAACTTTAGACATTTTGGAAAGTAACCAATAAAATTATATTCTAGTGGTGATGTTAAAATAAAAGTAAAAAGAATGTAGGGCTCCAACTACAATTAATTACAAAAATCATTAAACATTCAAGAGTACAATAATTGTCCCGATTTAGACCTGGTTTCTTTACTTTTGTAATTATTGACAAAATGATAACCGCACCCTCCAAATAGCTATTTTATAAGTTAGTCAAAAACTCATGTAATGTTGATATGCTGATGACAACATGACATAAAAGTATTTGTGTACGTCTCGGCGTTCACGTGTTTTTTCAACCGGCGAATAATTGGGCAATTAGGCGTAACGTGATGTTATATTTTTTTCATGTTCAGTTAAAAATCAAATTGTCAATTGTGATTGGTGAGTTGAAAGCGGCAGGTTAATCCAGAACCAGTATCATTCCACTTATTTGTGTTTAAATCCGGGGTTTTATGATCGTTGTCAAAATCAAAGTGTCTATTGAGTTTGGTGAAAAAATGGATCAAGACCACTCGTCATTCACTCGACGTAGGGAGTATCGTGATTGTATTTTTTGATCATCAATTGTCTGTAGACGTCACTTTTTATGTTCGATGGCAGAAGATTTCCCGAGAAATTGTATATTGGGACAATCAAATAGAGATTCTTTTTTTCTTGTAGTTTGGTGTCTGCCTTAAGCCCTGATGAGTAAGTGATTTTGGCATCGTTTAACGGCATTTTGATTGTCGGGAAAATATTTGTCGGTTTAGATATTTCTAGTATTGTCGTGAGTATGAATTTGAAGTTTTCAGATCGGTATTTTTTTCAGTTGGATCCGACACATTTTTAAAGTCGGGATCGGAATTTTTTTTCGATACTTTTGAGGTCGGCACTTTTTTCAATCTGGATCGGCACATTTTGTCAGTTTGAATCGGCACATGTTTGACAGCCTGGATCGGCACATTTCTCAAAATCTCTGGATGCACATTTTGTAACTCTGGATCGGCACATTTCCTAAACTTATTCCACGGTATTTTATAACTTCCACAACATTCAGTTGTCTGGATTTTTTCTTCATTTATTCTTTGTAAAATTTGACAGCTTTACTAAATGCCGCAGGTCTACCAAAACAGGCACCTCTTCAATTTTTTCCAGTTTCTTGTTACATGTGATCCAATTCTTCGAGTTTCCTCGAGTAAAAACTTGCAGTCAAATTTTTTCGCATTTGCGACCAATCATTGAAAATTGAATTCGTAGATTCGGGAACAACAACTGTAACTTCAATGATAGACAATTTTTTCTTCGGGGGATGTCCATTTAATACGCATCTACCAAGACGGTCCAATTTCAATTTTCAGGATATTGAAATTTGTCGAATTTCTTTCTCTCACTTTTCAATATCAGACAGCCATTTCCTTCAAATGAAATAATGCTGTGATCCTGTGTGGAGGCTGCTGCTCTTTATTTTCCATAATCATGATTCTGTATAAATAAGGTCTGTAGTGGCCGAGCGGAGGCGTGTACAGGTTCTTTTACCGTTTCTTGCACCAGTGAGACATACTTCGCGCGATTTTCATTCTAAACTATCGATGAAAATTTTAACACTCGTCGTACACTCGATAGGCCATTTGGACTCAATATTAAAAATTTTATGCTGTCAAAATCTTCCAAATAAAATGTGGGTGTTCTAGGCCCATTTCTTTTTGATAGTAAAGAAAGATTTTTTAAATATCAAAACGCGCAATTGAGGTCAATTTTTATCTCAAAAAAAGTTGTTTTTCTCTACTTTTCGCCATTTTTAACCATTTTTCATGGGAAAAAACACTTTCATTAAAGGAAATTTTTTTAAATAAGCAACATAGAAACAAGACTTTTTAGGCGCATAACCCCCGACATGTCTGAAGTTTATTGATATCGTCTTTAAAAAAAATCGGTAGTCATTCGAGTTTAGTTGGAAGGATGTACCGTGAACAGTGGTTTTTTATATTTTCTCAGATACTTGTTACTGTTAAGAAAATAAAATATAAACGTTTTGCAAGAATGGACACTTTTATTGAAGATAAAAATAAAAAATAAATTTTCACATTTTTTTTCTTTCATTTATCGCTCTGAAAAAATGTACCGCTCTAAAAAAATGTACCAATCTTCCGGATTGATGCCACCCCCTTAAGGGGTCCGTCAACTCTATTCGAGCTTTAAATATGAGAATTATAAAGAATGTATTAAGAACAGTTTTTATTGAAATTCAGAGACTTCGAAGATTATATTTGAATATTGTACCTCTGAGGCGCCTCCAGAAAAAAAGTAATTGCATTCTTAAAAAATTTGATATTCATTTCAGGAAAATTGTTAAATTTTCGATGTTTGCCACTTTGTGATAAAATTGCGGTGAAAATCACAAAAAAATAGCCCACAGAATTTGGTGTTTCGACTTTGACTTCAAAAAATGTATGTTCTATCCTTATTGTATAAACGGTTCATGGATTACCGGACCTCACAAATCCTAAAATACTTTGAAAAATGCGAAACCGACCATTTGATTGGTTGATCTTCTCAACCTTACCAATGAACTGCCTATTCGCAATCAGTTTTGATTGGGTGCTAATATCTTGCGTTGTTTCTATCATTTAAATATTTAGGATTTGTACTCTGAGGTCCGGTAATCCATATGAGGCAATTTTTTTTCTTCCAAGGGTCATCAATCAAGTTTTTTATAGTTTTAAGCAATATTTTTTCATGTTGAGCAAAATTCGAAGCAAATCAGCCTGGTGATTGAACGACGTAGTCTGGCGACTAGGAACTTGAAAATAATCATGACAGTTGTCTAAAAAATTCAAAACTTCGAAAAATATAGTAGCCTACTGGAATCATTTTCTTCCATGACCCCCTCAAATATCTTACCTTTGTTCTCGATAAATCATAAGTTTGAACACTGACAGAATCAATAGCAAATATAATCGGACCAATAGCTTCCCAGCTTTGTACGATTGCCTCTGCCCAAGCTTTAACTGTTGGAATCCATAAAACAGAAACCACCAATATGACTGAATAAACCCCCATAGTTCCCACAAAAACAGTTGACAAAATACGGGAGTGATATCTATAGAAACTTTGAACGGAATGAATGAAAAATGGAGTATTTCTAAAGTTATCATTTGTTTGAAGAAATAAATACTACCAGAGCACTCCATAGCAGAGATCGGCAAACTGAAAAATTTTGCTGGGGCTGGGCCGGGTCGAGATTTTTTTTGGCCCAGGTGCTGGGCCACTTTTTTTTCGAAATTTTGCTTGGTCTTGGCTGGGCCGGGAATTTTATGGTCCATGCGCTGAGCCACATCTGGGTCATTTTTCAACCAGGGCGCTGGGTCACATTAGGGCGATTTTTCAACCAGGGCGCTAGGTCACACAAGGGCGATTTTTCAAACATGACGCTGGACCACATTGGGGCGATTTGTCGACCAGGGCGCTAGGTCACATTGGAACGATTTTCAAAAACATTCTCCTTCTGAGTAATGCATTATGCATCACTTATTTTCTTGTCTTTTTATCACAGAAATGCACCATACATTTTCACCCGGGCCACTTTTTTCGCCTGGGCCAAGCTGAGGCTGGGTCGAGGCTTTTTGGGCCCAGGCGCTGAGCCACATCTGGGCCAAAAAAGCGGCCCAGATGCCCAGCTTTTGCCGATTTCTGCTTCATAGCAATACTTAGGTATAGATCCACGTTTTTCGATGTTCAACTTCCTCACACTCAAAACAAGAACTTTCCCTGACACTCAAAAGTCTTGTTTTGAGCGCTTCTTCTTTTTATGAGCTTACTCGTTAACTAAACGGCGCCTATAACGAGTCAAACTGGAAAAAAATATTTTTTTTTCAATTTCAGAATGAATAAATTATTCAATTTATTTCATAACAAAAACAAATAACAAAATTTGATGTTTATGAACTCGATAAATGCCAGAAAAAATAGAGTTTCAGTCTCACTATATTGATTGGAGGCCTTTGGTTGACAGATAGTGACTATTTCGTTGATACAAACTACGCGGGATACTAGCACCCAATCAAAATCCTAAATTGCAAAAGCAGCCGATTTCATCGGTCAAATTTGGGGGGATCAACCGATCAAATGATTGGGTCCCAAATTTTTCAAATAGTTACGATCTGTCAATTAAGGGCCTCTGATTCAAATAGTTATTGAAGTTTTTGAGAAATCCCTTGTGAAAAAATAAAACTTCGGATATACCGCAGAACAAATAAACTTACATCGAGAAAATTTTTAGATAGTTCCCTTAAAAAGATCTGCCTCAGAATTTCCGTATCATGTATTGTATTGACACTAAACATTTTTAATGAAATTTTGGCAAAAATTTTTCAAAAAAAAACCCGCTTATTGTCTAAAATTTCAAATTACAATTTTTTGAAATAAAATTAAGACCTTGGAGCAAATTTGAATGGAAAGTTTGTTTAACTATCAATTCCAAGTCGTTCGAATGCTTGATAAAAGTTAAGCTCACGGACTGAAGTTTTTAATCATGATGACATTTAATAATTATAGAAATCTGCATAATTGTGATAATTTTGATAACATAGTATTCAATTCCGCGCCTCTGTGAATCAGATAGAATTCTCTGATACCAGGTAGGTTCTTTGACTTCTCGTTTTATGCCTTTTAAAAGTTCTTGCACATATTTCACTTCCTCAGATGTCTCCCATTTGTGATATCCTTTGAA
This sequence comes from Oikopleura vanhoeffeni, assembly GCA_004367855.1. Taxonomy (NCBI): domain Eukaryota; kingdom Metazoa; phylum Chordata; class Appendicularia; order Copelata; family Oikopleuridae; genus Oikopleura; species Oikopleura vanhoeffeni. The sequence continues at coordinate 147,462 of SCLH01001205.1, forward strand.
ATGACGTTTTGCTCTCATTTTGGTTATGATAAAAGACAAAAAAATACGAGATCATTTGTGTGTTTCAGGCAGGGGGACGGCACAATAAGATCGGAATCGGATGGGTAGATTCGATCCAATTATTTTGTGAGCCTTCCGATCCCGATCCAAATTTTTTCCGAGCCTGCCGATCCGATCCTTATCCCATCTTAAAATGTTTTCAAATATTTTAAAAATTCAAATTTCTGATTTTTCGACGAATAACATTTTGTGTTATTCGCCACACTCTTTAATTCATCATTTTATACTTTTTTCGCAAATAACCTTTCTTTTATTAAATTTCGTGACTCCACGATAATTATCATCTGTTTTAATTTGTTTTTTTGTAAATGTAAATTTAAGCATATAATATAACAAAACTACACCAAGAAATAACCAACCAATATATTCGGGTAACTTAAACAAAATTTCTTCAGCATGAAACATACATGCATAGTCTCGCAACATTATATGCAGGATCCAGGTCTATACAGGTTAAAAAAGAGTGAAAAAAAGTAAAACATATGTTGGTACAAAAACTCTAGTTTTATAAAGAAAAGGTATTCATACATGTATGTGATAAAATGGTAATCCATTCGGTCCCGAGTTCGAATCTCACTGACGCTACATTGATGGCAAGCTTCCAAACGATCGGCTTTTATGCTCTTTCTATCTCTTCACATAGCAAAATATATGGTTAATTTGAGATTGGGGATGAAAAATTGCTTCAAAGCAATTTCTTTGGAAAGCCTGACATACGGTGAGTGACAAACCGTTTACAATTTGCTTTTTTGAACGCCTTATCCGATTGCGTTATTAGATTGCTTGAATTGACATCACATATTGAGAAAAAGCGGACCAGTTCAAAATAACTTATAATAAAATTTAGAGGTTTTTTCAAAGAAAAGTTGAATATGGTCCAATTTGGACCAAATACTAGTAGTTTTAAGGTTTTTGCTACAAGTGAGTCTGTAAGTTTGTCTGGTAATTTTGAATATTTAAAACTCAGTCAGATAAGTGGTTTTTAATGGCCAAATTGTAAACGGTGTGGACAACGAATTTACCACTGAGAGGCACTTTGGCTGGGATAAGTAAACAGGGGGGTGCGGCGTATAGTTGGAACCCATGCAAAAACCTACGTAAGCTTCCGCAAAAACCAACGCCATCTACGCAAAAACCTACGTAAACCTGACGCCACTGTGAAGTTAAAAAAATAAGTTTTTGTAATCTCTGCCACTGACCCACGCCCATCCAATAGAACCACAATATACTTATGCGTAATCTTCAGAAAAATTTATTGGCATTTTCTTTGACACTACAACCACTCTGAGAGCACGTGTATAAAAACTTTTCTGAATCTGTAACTTGAGACATGATAGAGACCTGGAAATTACACTTATAGGGTCATAGAAATAATTTTAACATCATTTTACGTTTGTATAAAGTGGAAAAATGCAGAAAAAAATTGATAATAAAAATAAATGCTTCTAGTATAATCACTATAACCCTGTTGATTACGTAGGCTTTGGTAGAAATAGTTGACCAAGAATTACGTTTCGAACCATATCGACTCATATTTCAACTACAAAACATAACGAAAAAATATTAAGGTTTCCAATTTTAATTACACGTGGTGGTCAGCGCGCAATAATTTTTTTTGTCTGACTTGAAAATTGAACAAACTTGCGCAATTTTCTTGCCTTACAGCTAATAAATAATGTGCATGTACAGCGGCTATATCTTATATAAATGTTTTCTCTCTCGATTTTCCATTTTGAATAAAAGGATAATGATCGACTTTCTACATCCACTTTATGGGTTTTATTTTCGTAAACCTGAATTAAACATAAGAGAAAGGGTT
>SCLH01001205.1:149361-164433 GCA_004367855.1 Oikopleura vanhoeffeni
CAAAAACCTACGCAAACCACGCAACAAAAACCTTACGCAAAAAAAATCCAACTATGGCATCGCACCCCTGTATACGGAAGCAGTATGAACTTCATACCATGAAGTTATATCGATCACGCGGCCATAAGGACATTCTAACCACGATTGATTCTCGCTAAAAAAATGAAGGCAGCGAAGAGGCCAATATTTTGAATTTGGGCGGCCACAAGGAATTCTAACCAAACTGATATTTAGGGCGGCCAGAAGGAATTTTAACCATATTGATATTTTAAGAGCGACCACGAGGACAATTCAACCAAATTGATATCAAAGGGCAGCCAGGGGGCAAAGGGCCATTTTAAATATGATCAATTGGAACATTAATTTAAGGGTACCTTTTAGGTAACTTTTTTTTGTAGGTCCCCCCCCTCTGGAGCAAAAACACGTAAGTAGATTCGAGAAACTGTTTTTTGTATCCGATAGCAGCCAAAACTTAATCAAATGAAAAAAATCGATTTTCAGCGTCTGAAAACACCGGTAATTGGCGGTTTTAAGAGAACTAATCATAATTACAACTTAATAATATACTTATGGTTTAACTTTCAAGATAAATTTGGGCATTACTCATTTCGACACCTGACACCAGCTGGTGGAGTAAGAGAACTTTTTAAATCTCGGAACTGAGACCATGATAGAGACCTGAAATATACTTATTGGGGTAATTTTCAGGAAAAATTTTTGGCACTTTTGTTTTGACACTGACACCACCTGGTGCAGTAAAAGAGTACTTTTGAATCTGGACTGAGACATGATAGAGACTGAAATACACTTATAGGGTCAAGAGAATATGTTACATCAATTCTTGACTCGTTTGTATGAATGTGAAAATATACAGAAAAAATTGATAAATGAAATAATGCTTCTAGTATTAATCTACTTTAAGCCCTGCTTGATTACGTAGGCTTTGGTGAAATTAGTTGACCAAAGCTTATACGTTTTCAACCAGTTATTTGACTCAATTATTCAGCTACAAAACATAACGAAAAAATTAATTTAGGTGTTTCAATTTTAATAACACGTGGTTGGCAGCGCGCAATAAATTCGTTTTTGTCTGACTTAGAAAATTGAACAAAAGCTTGCGCAATTTTCGTGACTTACAGCTAATAATAATGATGTACAGCGGCATATCTTATATAAATGTTTTCTCTCTCGATTTTTCCAATTCTTGAATAGAAAGCCGAAATACAATGCGACTTTCTAACATCCACTTATCGTTTTTATTTTGGTAAACCTGAATGTAAAATAAGACGTTTTTCGATAACAAATTTAATATATAAGAGAATGACTTTAACAGGACAACCTGATAATCACAGGCAAGCGAGAAAAAATTGCTTTTATATATGAAAATTATTGATACATTATCAGAGATGACCAGGAAAATTTAAAAATGCATTTTTAGCTGTATATATTAAATTATTTAAGTTATTTCCGAACATTTTGAAAAAAAAAAATATTGAATTCAAAAACGATTTGACAAATATGCTGTCTATAGCCATCATAACGGTTTTCGCCTGATTTTTAAAGAGTCATTCATTCTGTAAGTGACATATGTGTAAACGGACAGCTAAGGCCAAAACTTTTCTTCCGTTTAACGACATATCAAAACGTCGCTAATTTAATTACGATCCAATTGTCACCTTTGAGCATGAATTTAAACATCTCACGCAATTAACTGAAAGCCACGAGTATCAGAGCTTTGATGAAAGCCTGCAGTTGTAGCCCCGATGAGATTTTCAGATGGTCACCATCTGAGCGCATCCCTCAACCCACAATCAATCCATCAGTGTGCATAATCCAGCGGCTCCACTGTGCGTATGTACCGCGAATATCTTCTTTGACTTCCATTGTGAATAATCCAATGTAGCTATATAAAACGATATTATCGAAATAAATGATAACAGAAGAGTGTATGTTAAACGCACGATTTGTGAATGTGGTACTTATTAGTTCTTTTAAATACCGCCATTACCGTGTTTTCCAGACTGACAAACGTTAACGGTAAGACGCTGAAAATCGAATTTTTTTCATTGCGTTGAAAGTCTAGCTGGCTATCGGGTACAAAAAACCAGTTCCTCGATACCTCTCCGTTTTGCTCCAGAGAAGGCGGGGACCCCACAAAAAAAATAAATCTAAAATTAATGGTATCAATTTTCAATTAAAATGGCCGTTTGCCCCCTCTGACTGCCCTTTAATATATAATTTGGTTAAATTGTCTTGTGCCCGCCCTACCAATATACATATCGTTAAAATGCTCCTTGTGGCCGCCTAAATATCAGTTGGTTAGAATGTCCTTGTGCGCCGCAAATTCAAAATATTGTCCTTTCGCTGCCTTCATTGTTTTAAGCTTAGAATTCAATCGTGGTTAGAATGTCATATGGCCGCCGTGATCGATATTATATTTTATTCATACATTTTATTTCTGTATAATCGGTTTCTAATAAGGTCAAGGATAAGTAAAAAAAAAAGTAAGAGCTGACATTAACATCATAATTATTACACAATTACGAATTCGAAAAAAATATGGTACCATCTGATAGAGAATTTAATTTAGTGGCAGGTTCAAGCTCATTCTATATTTGTGTGGTTTCATATAAAAATGCTGGACGTTTTGAGCATGACCCGTATTTAATATGCGCATTTGGACACTATATCTTCAATTTTTTTTTTTTTTTTTTTTTCATTTTTTATTTTTACATTTTCACTTTTTAAATTTCACTATTGAGCCCTTCTCGATTAATAATAAATTTGGATGAAATTTTATTTTGTCAATATTTCGGACAAAGATTCATCTATCAAGAACAACTTAAAAAATCTACCAAGATGAACAAAAATATAAGTTTTAACAAAAACCTTAATAATACGTAAATATACTTATTATGATTAAAAATAAACACAGAACATGTTTTGAGATTCTAGAAATTTTAATGTTCTAAATTAATTAAACTTACTGAATAATGAAAGCAATCAATTCAAAGTTTTATTTCAGTGACGCTCATTTCAACACAGTTTTTAAGAATTTTTAAACTACAACCAAGTGTAGAGCGTTGACATCACACAGACCAAAAAATCAAATCGTGGTAACACCACTTACAATAGGAGAATAAATAACAGAGTAATATGCTGGAATATTGGATCGGGTTCACTCAAAACTGCTCTTTATCCAATTATACATATGTTATTTTAAAAAAGTTAAATTTATTGAATGTATGACCAAACATTTTAGAGAATACGAGGCAATCTTTATTTACTCAAAGTATTTGTTAAAATCCAGCATCTGTGCAATCTATCATACGGCTATTCAAGGTCTGTGGTTTCCTACCATAAGAGTTGTGGTGGCACCATACATGTGAAAACGGCAATATTTAAAAACCGGATCGTATCACTATCTTTTAGAACGTGACCAAATAATTCATCGAAATGATTTTTGAGGAATACAAATAAGCAATTATTAAAGATAACTTTTAGATGTTTTTGAATCGTGACGAACAGTATTAGGCTATAACAAATTGAGAAGAAAAATAATTTGAGATTAGAAAAGTTTTGGAAGTTATGTTTTTCTGAGAAAGAATTTCAACCTCATAACGCTGTTATTTTTAACCCTTTGAAGCTCCGCAACACTAAGTGTGCTGAAAAATTTGAATCGCGTTGCTAATGCGATGAAAAAAGTTCTGGAAATTTTTTATCAATTTCTCTCAAAAACTCCTAGACTGTGTGGCCCCTCAACAGTTTAAAAATAGTAAATCTGAGAAACTGGAGTTATTTAGAAAAGTCTTTGAGTATGCTTTCAAGAAAATAAAACCATTAACATTTTCCACATCGAACTCTTTTTATTTTTTTTCGTGAGGTGCTTTTTCAATTTTGAAGAAAAAAAAATAGGTTAAACTGAAAGCTACGCAACCACTGATCATAAAAGTTGAACTTACGCGAGATTATATTTTTGAAGTCTTAGCGGTTTAAATTATAACAAAACGTTTGTTTTATAACATTTTGAATACAATACTTTCTATTTATATTTGGAATAATTGAAAATAGTAAGTTACAAATCTTCAAGTTTCCTCTTTTGTAAAAAAAAAACATTTTTTGTCATCGAATGATAAATCGGCAAAAAAACTATTTTTTATAACCGACATTTTGCATCTCAAAAAATGTTTTTTTACAGCGCAACAATGTTTTGTAGTTTTTGATAATCGAGCTGAATCGCTCTTTAGTGAGAAAACATAGAGTTATGATTAAAAACTCTAAAAAAATTGTGAAGCAGGTCAAGATTAGTGAAATAGAGAAGAAATATTTATGTTATTTTATGTTTTTGATAGCAAATAAGTGATTAAACTCAAATTTTTGCTGCTCGTTTCCGACCATTTTTTTTTAAAAAAATTTAAGAATCTGCATGAAGTATTTTTATAATTTGAGTCTTTTGTTTCTAAAGATGAGTTAATTTTTTTTTCTGAAATGTTGTCTTTCGGTGATAAGCGGATACATTTGGTTCATTTCAAAACGATTTTTGACAAACTGTCAATTTTTTTCGCGTTTTTTGACAACTCGCGCAGCCTAGACTCGGTTCTCTATGTTTAATGAGGGGGAAAACCGGGGGGAAGATTAGGGGGATTTCCAAAAAAAATCGAAAACAAAAATGTGCAAGCCCAAGGTACTTATGACTGCGACTACGAAAACAGAAATGTTTTTGAAAAAAATCCTGTTTTTCAAATGAGCAAGTAAGTGATCAAAGCCCAATCTTTGCTGCTCAGTTTCGGCCGTAAACCGGACAGCTAAGGCCAAAAACTTTTCTGTCCGTTTAACGACATATCAAAAGTCGCTAATTTAATTACCGATCCAATGTCACCTTTGAGATGAATTTTAACATCTCGCCAATTAACTGAACGCCACGAGTATTCAGGCCTTGAATGAAAGCTGCAGTGGTACCCGAGAGATTTTCAACGATGGTCAACCATCTGCAGCGCATCCTCAAACCCAACAATCAATCATCAAGTGTGCCATAAGTCACAGCGGCTCCACTGTGGGCGTATGTACCGTCGATATCATCTCTTTGACTTACCAATGTGAATAATCAATGTAGCCATATATAACACGATATTTAGAAAATAAATGATACAGAAGAGTGTATTTACAACGCACAGATTTGGAATTCGCGTACTTATTAGTTCTTTTAAACCGCCATTTACCGGTGGTTTTCAGCTGACAACCGGTTAACCGGTAGGACGCTGAAAATCGAATTTTTTTCATTCGGTTAAAGGTTAGCTGGCTACTCGGGTACAAAAAACCGTTCCTCCGCACTCCCCCTATCCGTTTATGCTCCAGAGAAGGCGGCGGACCCTAACAAACAAAACTAATCTAAAATTAATGGTTCAATTTATCATTAAAATGGCCCTTTGCCCCCCTGACTGCCCTTTAAGTAGTTACATTTGGTTAATTGGTCTTCGTGGCCCGCCCTAAATATCAATATCGTTAATAGTCCTCGTGGCCCCTAAATATCAGTTTGGTTACAACTGTCCTTGTGGCCGCCCAAATTCAAAATATTGCCTCTTTCGCTGCCTCTTGTTTTAGCTTATGATATTATCGTGGTTAGAATGTCCTTATGGCGCCGTGATCGATATATATTTATTCATGTACATTGTTATTTCTGTATGAATCGGTTTCTAATAGAGGTCAAGGATAAAATGTAAAAACAAAATGTAAAGAGCTGAAAATTAACATCATAATTATTAACAAATTACAGAATTTCGAAAAAATATGGTACCATCTGATAGAGAATTTAACTTAGTGGAGTGTCAACTCATTCTATTTTTGTGGTTTCAATTAAAAAATGCTGGCGTTTTGAGGCTGACCCGTATTTTATATGCTTTGGAATTATTGCATATCTTTATTTTTCATTTTTATTTTTTTACATTTTCCTTTTTAAATTTCACTATTGACCCTTCTGCATTAATAATTTAAATTCGGATGAAAATTTTATTTTGTCATACTTTCGATCAAGATTCAGTCTTCAGAACACTTTAAAAATTACAAGATGAAAGCAGAAGTATATAAGTTTTTAACAAAAACCCTTACATATACGATAAGACTATACTTATATATTGAAAAATAAACACAGACTGTTTTCGAGATTCTAGAATTTTAATGTTCTTAAATTAATTAAATCTTACTGAATAATTAAAGCAATCAATTCAAAGTTATATTTCAGATGACCTCATTTCAAACAGTTTTTAAGAATTTTTAAACTTCACCCCAGCTGTAGAGCGTTGACATCAACAGACCATAAAAATCAAATCGTGTACCCCATACAATAGGTAGAACTAAATAAAGAGTAATACTGCTAACATTGGATCAAGGGTTCAGCTCAAAACTGCGTTTTCCAATTAATAATATGTTATTTAAAAAATTTAAATTATTTGAATGTATGACAAAATTATATAATAAGCCATTCTCAAAGTATTGTAAATCAGCATCTGTGAATCTATCATCGGCATTTCCAAAGCTGCGTTTCCATACCATAAGAAGTTGTGTGGCACCCTACTGTGGAAAACGGCAATTATTTTAAAAACCGGAAATCGTTCACTATATCTTTTTGAGGTGACCAATAATTTCAATCGAAATGATTTTTGAGGAAATAAAATAAGCAATATTAAATAATTTTGATGTTTTTTGATCTGTCGACGAAAAGTTTCAGGTCTTGAACAATTGAAGAAAATAATTGAGAAGAGTTTGGAAATGTATGTTTTGAGAAAAATTTCACTCATCACGTGTTATTTAACCGCTTTGAAGCTCCGCACCACTTAAGTGGTGGAAATTTGAATCCGCTTTAATCGGCATGAAAAAAAAGTCCGGAATTTTTGGATAATTTTCTCTACAAAAAAACTTCGATAGATGTGTGCCCTCAAACAGTTTAAAAAAAATAGATAAATCTGAGAAACTGCAAGTATTTAGAAAGTCTTTGAGTATCTTTCAAAAAATAAAATTAAATTTCCACCTCGGAACTCTTTTTATTTTTTTCGTGAGTGATTTTTCAATTTTGAAGAAAAAAATAGGGTAAATGAAAGCTACGGCAACACTGATCTAAAGTGACTTACGCGCAGGAATTATATTGTTTGAAGTCTTAGCGGTTAAATTATAACAAACGTCTGCTTTATAAACTTTTTTGAAATTAAATTACTTTCTATTTAATTTGGTTAATAATTGAAATTAGTTAATACAAATCTTCAAGTCCTCTCTTGTAAAAAAAAAACATTTTTTGTATCGAATGATCCAAATCGGCAAAAAACTATTTTTTATAACCGAATTTTTCATTCTCAAAAAATGTTTTTTTTAGCAGCGCAAACGTGTTTTGTAGTTTTTGATCAGATCGAGCTGAATCGTCTTAGATGAGAAAACAATGAGTTAGATTAAAATCTAAAAAATTGTGAAGCCAAGGTCCAGATTAGTGAGAAAGAGAAGAAATGATATGTAATTTTATGTTTTTATAGCACAGTAAGTGATTTAAACTCAATTTTTTGCTTGCTCAGTTTCGGACATTTTTTTTTAAAAAATTTAGAAATCTGAATGAAGATTCTTTAAATTGAGTCTTTTGTTCTAAAATTGATATAATTTTTTTTCTGAAAATGTTGTCTTTCGGTTGATAAGCGGAATACATTTGGTTCATTCTCAAAACATATTTTTTGACAACTGCAATTTTTTTTCGCGTTTTTCTGACCAATCGCGGCAGCTAATCGTCTATTTATGAGAAAACGGGAAAGATAGATTCAAAACCAAATTCGAAAAAAAAATGTGCAAGCCAAGGTCTATATGACGCGAATAGAAAAGAATGTTTTTGAAAAATAATCTGTTTTCAATGAGAAGTAAGGTGATCAAACCCCAATCTTTGCTGCTCAGTTCCCGTAAACGGACAGCATAAGGCAAAAACTTTTCTGTCCGTTTAACGACATATCGAAAAGTCGACTAATTTATTACCGATCCAATTGTCACCTTTGAGATGAATTTTTAACATCTTCCGCCAATCTAACTGAAAGCCACGAGTATCAGGCTTTGATGAAGCCTTGAGTTGTAGCCGAGAGATTTTCAGATGGTCAACCCATCTGAGGCATCCCTCATATCCCAACAATCAATCCATCAGTGTGCATAAGTCAGCGGCTTCCACTGTGGCGTATGTACGTCGAATATCATTCTTCTGACTACCATGTGAATAATCAATGTAGCCTATGATAAACGATATTTTGAAATAAATGATACAGAAGAGTGTATTTAACGCACAGATTTGTAGAATTGCGTATTATTTATTCTTGTTCAAACCGCCATTTACCGTGTTTTGCTGACAACGGTTAACGGGTAGACGCTGAAAATCGAATTTTTTCATTGGTTAAAGTTTAGCTGGCGTATGGGTACAAGAACCGTTCTCGATACCTACTCCGGTTGGCTCCAGAGAAGAAAAAGCGGGGACCCGCTACAAAAAATAATCTTACAAATTAATGGTTCAATTTATCAATTAAATGGCCTTTTTGCCCTCTGACTGCCCTTTATATTAATTGTGGTTAAATTGTCCTTGTGGCCGCCTAATATCAAGTATCAGTTTAAAATGTCCTTGTGGCCGCCCTAAATATCAGTTTGGTTAGAATAGTCCTTGTGGCCCCCCAAATTCAAAATTTGCCTTCTTCGCTGGCCTTCATTGTTTTAGCTGAGAATAATCTGGTTACGAATGTCCTTATGGCCGCCGTGATCGATATATATTTATTCATACATTGGTTATTTCTGTATAATAGGTTCTAATAAGGGTCAAGGATAAATGTACAAAACAAAATGTACAAGAGCGGAATTAACATCATAATTATTAACAATTACAGAAACTTTCGAAAAAATATGGTACCATCTGCATAGAGAATTTAATTTCAGTGCAGTTGTCACACCATTCTATTTTGTGTGGTTTCATATAAAAAATGCTGGCGTTTGAGCTGACCGTTATTTATATGCATTTGGAACTTACTTGCAATCCCTCTTATTTTTTTCATTTTTATTTTTTTTAGCATTTTCATTTTTAAATTTCATATTGACCCTTCTCATTAATAATTTAAATTTCGGATGAAATTTTTTTTGTCATATTTCGGATCAAAAGATCATCTCAGAACACTAAAAAATACAAGATGAACAGAAATATATAAAGTTTTAACAAAACCGTTAAATAACGATAAATATATATTTTTTTTTTTTTTTTTTTTTTTTTTTTTTTTTTTTTTTTTTTTTTTTTTTCTTTATTATGATTAAAATACACAGAACATGTTTGAGATTCTAGAAATTTTAATGTTCTAAATTAATTAAACTTACTGATAAAATAAGCAAATCAATTCAAGTTTATTTCAGATGACGCTCATTTCACAACAGTTTTTTAGAATTTTTAACCTTCAACCCAATGTAGAGCGTTGACATCAACGACCATAAAAATCAAATCGTGGTACACCCATTACAATAGGAGACATAAAATAACAGAGTATATGCTGAATATTGGAGATCGGGTTCAGTCAAACTGTTTTTCCCAAATTATATCAATGTTATTTATTAAAACATTTAAAATTTATTTGAATGTATGACCAAAATTTATAATAAGCAATCATTCTCAAAGTAATTGTTAAAATCAGCATCTGTGAATCTATCATTACGGCATTTCAAGGTCTGTCGTTTCCATACCATAAGAGTTGTGGTGGCACCCATACATGTGAAACGGCAATATTTAAAAACCGAATCGTTCACTATCTTTTTGAGTTGACCAAATAATTCAATCGAAATGATTTTTGGAGGAAATAAAATAAGCATTATTTAAAATAATTTTTGATGTTTCTTGATCGTCGACGAAACAGTTTGGTCTTAACAATTGAAGAAAAATAATTTGAGAATAAGTTTTGGAAGTTCATGTTTTTTTGAGAAAAATTTCAACTCAATAACGCTGTTATTTTTTAACCCTTTGAGCTCCGCCCACTTAAGTGGTCTGAAATTTGAATCCGCTTACATCGGAGAAAAAAAAGTCCTGAAATTTTTTGATCAATTTCTCTCAAAAAACTCTAGAATGTGTGCCCTCACACCAGTTTAAAAAATAGATAAAATTTGAGAAACAGTATTTAGAAAAGTCTTTTTGAGTATCTTTCAAGAAAATAAGAAATTAAAATTTCACCATCGAACTCCTTTTTATTTTCGTGAGTGATTTTCAATTGAAGAAAAAAAAATAGGGTTAACAGAAAGCTACGGCAACCTGATCATAAAGTTGACTTACGCCAGATTAGATTTTGAAGTCTTAGCGGTTAATTATAACAAACGTTGTTTTAAACTTTATTTGAAATAAATACTTTCTATCTGTTAATTGGAATAATTGAAAATTAATACATTAATCTTCAAGTTCCTCTTTTGTAAAAAAAACATTTTGTTGTCATCGAATGAATCAAATCGCAAAAAACATTTTTATAAGCGCACTTTTCCATTCTCAAAAATGTTTTTTTTTACAGCGCAACTGTTTGTAGTTTTTGTCAATCGAGCTGAAATCGTCTTTAGATGAGACAACAATGAGATTAGTATTAAAATCTAAAAAAATTGTGAAAGCCAAGGCAGAATTAGTGAGAATAGAGAAAGAATGATATGTTAATTGTTATGTTTTTATAGCAAATAAGTGATTAAACTCAAAATTTTTTGCTGCTCAGTTTCGACATTATTTTTTTTTAAAATTTAGAAATTGATGAAGTATTTTTTTAATTTAGTCTTTTGTTCTAAAAATGAGTAAATTCTTTTTTCTGAATGTTGTCTTTCGTGAAAAGCGGATACATTGGTTCATCCTTCAAAACATATTTTTGAACAAAACTGCAATTTTTTTCGCGTTTTTGACCCAAGTGCGCAGCTAATCGTCATTTATGAGAAAACGGAGATAGATTCAATCGAAAAAAAAAATGTGCACAGCAAGGTCTTAATGACTGCGAAATAGAAAAAAAACATTGTTTTTTGAAATATTCCTGTTTTTCAATGATGAAGTAAGCTGATCAAAAGCCCAATCTTTGCTGCTCAACGTCTTCGGCGATTTAAATCAAAAAAGTTTAAAATTACTGATTATCTTGCTAAGTTGGACTTTATCTTTAACAAATAAAGTTATTCAGGCTATTGCACAAAAGATATGAGAAGAGGCTATGTGACATGAAGAAATACAAATTTGAATCTCATGTGCATAAATTAACCGACGGTTCCAAAGTGAACTTGCAAAGCCATTTCCGTGCAATTCGTCAAATCTTATACTTGTTCTTCTATAATTAACGCCGACACACTTTTTGCATCAGGGGTCGGCACACATTGGATCGGATCGGTTTGGATCGGATCGGAAAAATTGATTCCGAATCCAATTTTTCTGACGAAGGCTACCATCCGATCAAAATTTCAAGAGGGCACCATTCCGATCCAAAATTTTCAGAAGGCAACCGATCGATCCAATTTTTTAAAAACCGATCAGATCGGATGATTTTATGATTTAGGATTGTTTAGGATGTGGCCGACGATAATGAGAAGTTCTCAGAAAACTATTTTTGAATAGCCCCAATTTGATTAACAAATTTTAATTATACAGTAGAATGACTTTAACAGGACAACCTGATATCACAGGAAGCGAGAAAAAATGCTTTTATATATGAAATAAATTGATACATTATTAGAGATGACCAGAAAATTTAAAAACGCATTTTAGCTGTATAATTAATATTTCCGACATTTTGAAAAAAAAATTATTTGAAAGTTCAAAAAGATTTGCAAATATGCTGTTTATAAGCCAATATAACGGTTTTCGCCTGATTTTTTAAAGTCATTCATTTGTAGTGACATATGTGTAAACGGACAGCTAAGGCCAAAAACTTTTCTGTCCGTTTAACGACATATCAAAAAGTCGCTAATTTAATTACCGATCCAATTGTCACCTTTGAGATGAATTTTAACATCTCCGCCAATTAACTGAAAGCCACGAGTATCAGGCTTTGATGAAAGCCTGCAGTTGTAGCCCGAAAGATTTTCAAGATGGTCAACCATCTGAGCGCATCCCTCAAACCCAACAATTAATCCATCAGTATGCATAAGTCCAGCGGCTCCACTGTGTCGTATGTACCGTCGAATATCATTCTTTGACTAACCATGTGAATAATACATTTAGCCTATATAAAACGATATTTTAGAAATAAATGATACAGTAGAGTGTATTTAAACGGACAGATTTGTAGAATTGGTTTGAGTCAAAAAGTCCTGTTAGCGTACTCTTTACTCCACCAGGTGGTGTCAGGTGTCAAAACAAATATTGTCAAAAATTTTCTTTTAAAAAGTTACCTGCATAAGTATAATTTCAGGTCTCTATGATGTCTCAGTGCCGAGATTCAAAATTACTTTTTACTCCACCAGGTGTTGTCCGGTGTCAGAATAAACACTGCAAAAATTTTTTTCTTGAAAAGTTACCAACATAATTATATTATTAAGTTTGAATTATGATTAGTTCTTTTAAAACCGCCAATTACCGGTGTTTTCAGCTGACAACCGGTTAACCGGTAGACGCTGAAAATCGAATTTTTTTCATTGGTTTAAGTTTGGCTGGCTATCGGGTACAAAAAACCGTTACTCGATACCTACTCCGGTTTTTGCTCCAGAGGGGGCGGGGGGCACCTTCAAAAAAGTAACCTAAAATTAATGGTTCAATTTATCAATTAAAATGGCCCTTTGCCCCTCTGGCTGCCCTTTAATCTCAATTTGGTTAAATTGTCCTTGTGGCCGCCCCAAATTCAAAATATTGCCTCTTTGCTGCCTTCATTGTTTTAGCTTAGAATTAATCGTGGTTAGAATGTCCTTATGGCCGCCGTGATCGATATATATTTATTCATACATCGTTATTTCTGTATAATCGGTTTCTAATAAGGGTCAAGGATAAAATGTAAAAAGAAAATGTAAAGAGCTGAAATTAACATCATAATTATTACCAAATTACAGAATTTCAAAAAAATATGGTACCATCTGATAGAGAATTTCATTTAGTGCAGTCACTGCACTGCAGTGTCAACTCATTTTATTTTTGTTGGTTTTATTTAAAAAATGTTGGCGTTTTGAGCTGACCCGTATTTTATATGCATTTGGAACTTATTGCATATCTTATTTTTCCATTTTTCTTTTTTTTTTTACATTTTCACTTTTTTAATTTCACTATTGACCCTTCTAATTAATAATTTAAATTTCGGATGATATTTTATTTTGTCAATATTTCGGATCAAAGATTCATCTTCAGGACACTTAAAAAATTACAAGATGAACAGAAATATAGAAGTTTTAACAAATACCTTGAATATACGATAAATATACTTAATATGATTTAAAATAAAACAGAACATGTTTTGAGATTCTAGAAATTTTAATGTTCTAAATTAATTAAACTTACTGAATAATTAAAGCAAATCAATTCAAAGTTTATTTCAGATGACCTCATTTCAAACAGTTTTTAAGAATTTTTAACCTTCAACCCAAGTGTAGAGCGTTGACATCAACAGACCATAAAAATCAAATCGTGGTACACCCATTACAATAGGAGAATAAATAACAGAGTAATATGCTGAATATTGGATCAGGGTTCAGCCCAAAACTGTTTTTCCAATTATAATAATATTATTTAAAAAAAAATTTAAATTTATTTGAATGTCTGACCAAAATCTATAATAAGCAATCTTCTCAAAGTATTGTTAAAATCAGCATCTGTGAATCTATCATACGGCATTTCAAGCTCTGTCGGTTTCCATACCATAAGAGTTGTGGTGGCACCCATACATGTAAAAACGGCAATATTTAAAAATCGGAATCGTTCACTATCTTTTTGAGGTGACCAAATAATTCAATCGAAATGATTTTTAAGAAAATAAAATTAGCAATTATTAAAATAATTTTGATGTTTTTTGATCGTCGACAAACAGTTTAGGTCTTAACAAATTTCAACTCATAACCCTGTTTATTTTTAACCCTTGGAAGCTCCGCACCACTTAAGTGGTGCTAAAAAATTTGAATCCGCTTTAATCGGATGAAAAAAAAGTCCTGGAAATTTCAGGACCTGGAATTCAAAAATGGCAGTTTAAATTTTCTAGGACGTCTCGTTCAAAAATTATTTCATGTTACTTTTTTGACAATTTCTCTCATAAAACTCTAAAATGTGTGCCGCTCAAACAGTTTAAATAATAGATAAAATGTGAGGAACTGAGTTTTTAGGAAAATCTTTTGAGTATCTTTCAAAAAAATAAAAGTTAAATTTTCACCATCGGAACTCTTTTTATTTTTTCGTGAGTGATTTTTCAATTTTTGAGAAAAATTCGAAAAAAAATATTCTTCGATTTTTTCGAAAGTAGGTCCAAATGCAAGCTACGGAAACACTGATCAGAAAGTTGACTTACGCCGAGATTATATTTTGAAGTCTTAGCGGTTAAATTATAACAAACGTTGTTATATAACTTTATTTTGAAATAAAATACTTTTTCATTTAATTTTGAAAGTAATTGAAATAGTAATACAAATCCTTCAAGTTCCCTCTTCTGTAAAAAAGCCATTTTGTTCACGAAGATCAAATCGGCAAAAAAACCAATCTTTTATAACCGACATTTTAACCGCCCTCTAGCTGCTGAAAACAGATCTAAACGGATTTGCTGAAAAAAATCAAACAGATGCTTGATTATTCTCAGCCCGCTAAAGCGATCAGCTGGCCCGATCGGCGATAACTTCCTTTTGATCCAGCTTGTGCTTAAAGAGCTCGAATTTTATTTTAACTAAGGAACATTTTTTCATTCTCAAAAAATGATTTTTTTACAGCGCAAACTGTTTTGTTAGTTTTTTGATCAATCGCGCTGAAATCGTCTTTGATGAGAAAACAATAAGGTTAGATTAAAAATCTAAAAAAAATTGTGAAAGCCAAGGTCAGAATTAGTGAGAATAGAGAAAGAAATGATTATGTTAATTTTTATGTTTTCGATGGCAAAATAAGTGATTAAAACCCCAAAATTT
>SCLH01001205.1:164581-177523 GCA_004367855.1 Oikopleura vanhoeffeni
TAATTGATTAACTTGCTAAGTTGGACTATCTTTACAAAATTAAGATAATTCACGGCTTTTTATGAAATGTCGTTTATCCGTAATGAGGGCTCAAAGTCGCCCCACTTAAGTGGTGCAGGAGCCTCTGCCGAATAAATCAATTTGGAGCTTCCAAGGGTTAAAATACCCTCAATTATCTTTAGAGTTTAAATTTTAATATACTTGGCATGTCCGTTATACAAATTTACGTGATGAAAAAAAAATGGATTTTTTTATTTCGCTGTAAAAATAAGAAGGTACTAAAATTACATCAATTTGAAGAATAATGAGCTCAATACAAATCTTATGTGATAAAGGCAATATCACATAAGATTTGTATTGAACTCATTATTCTTCAAATTGATTACATTTTCGTGATATGATATCCCCCAGGGTTCCCCCGGGATTCCCCCTTTTACACTTTTGTGAATATCCCCGGGATATTATTCCGGCCCTGATCAGGAAACGTAGTGTGTGTTTTAAGAAGTAGGGATATTCACAAAAGTATGAGAAGAGGCTATGTGACATGAGAAATACAAATTTTGAATTCATGTTCATAAAATTAACCGACCGGTTCCAAAGTGAAACTTGCAAAGCATTTCATGAATTTCAAATCTTTACTTGTTCTGCTTATTACCGCCGACACACTTTGCATCAGGGGTCGGCACAATTGGATCGGATCGGTTGGATCGGATCGGAAAAATTGATCCGATCCAATTTTTCTGAGAGGGCTACCGATCCGATCCAAAATTTCCGAGAGGGCCACCGATCCGATCCGATCCAAAATTTTCAAGAAGGCCACCGATCCGATCCAATTTTTTAAAAACCGATCAGATCGGATGAATTTTTACTGAATTAAGCTAAGATTTGAAAATTTTTGAATCATTGAAAATTTAAATGGAAAAAGTAAATATACGGTAAAATTATAGTTGTTAGCAAATTTGTTTTATTTGAAGCGAAATGTTCTACTTTTAATTACAATATTTGAACTCAAGGAAAATTAAAAAAAANAAAAAAAATTGCATGTATAACAAATTACTAACGAAAATTAAGAAACAAATTGATTTCAAACTAAGAAATAATGTTTCAAGTGCTGTAAAAATGTTTGTCAAACTTCAAATCGGGAAATTTTCTTTACAAGCATTATGATCGAACACTTCTCATGAAATACAATAAAAATGTTTCGAAATTTTGTTTGAGAATAGAAAAATTTGAAATTCAGGTCGGGATCGGGATTGAAAAAAAGATGACTCGGGACCGGGCGGGAGCGGGATTCAAAACTATCCCGTTATAGAACTCTGGTTATAACTCATAACTTATGAGTCATAAGTAGCACGTCCACCAATCGATTTTCGGCCAAAATCGACCACTCGGGTTAGATTTGTCACATATATACTGATTAGTGCCAAATTTTATTGCGCGTTTAGTGGTGAAAAAAATTTTTTTGCAAAACTCAATATTTTTCTTTACAAATTAATATTTACTTGAAAAACAGCAAAATTGGCCTAAAATGGCGGTTTTCCGAGTATTTAACCTCTTAATATAGCTCCATGGAGACTTATTTATTTTTTTTAACAAAAGATTGTGAACTGCTTGACTTGAAATAATATGTCTATGGGTGCGAAAATTAAATTTTAACTTTCAGATTTTCACTTTTTTTCCAAGTATTTCAAAAATTTGATAGTAAAAAAATTTTTGCGGGCGGTTCAGCCAATTAAAAAAAATAATTTTTCCGCAAATTTTTTGCATTTTTAAAATTGGCTGAAACGGCCACAAAACAATTTTCAAATTTTTTTTTTCTTCCAAATTTTCAAAATACTTCGAAAAAATTTGAAAATCTGAAACGAATAAAATTAAGATTTTTGAAGTTTTTAACGAAAATAAATTAAAAACTTGCATGATATTAAGGCCTCCCGATCCAAAATGAGCACCCATAAAAAGGTCCTATAAATTTAAAATTTTGGATCTAAAGTAGTTTTTGACGCTTGAAATTTGTTAAAAGATGAGCCAAAAATCGATGAAAGGGCATTCTGTGATTTTTATTCAAATTTGTTCAAAAATGAGGCAAAAACCGCCCGAAGGCCGATTAAAGAGAATTTTACATTATTTTTTTATGAATATTTTGTACGTATTTAAAACTATCTGTTGATTCTCATTAGATATACTGAATCAGACAAAAGTATTGAGTAGAACAGAGCAGTTATTGAGATATATACTCTGGAGCCTACCATTAGGTAGTATCACGTTGTTTTATCAATTTTTTTTTCAAACGAAAACTTCAATTCTTTGAGAATTTTGGTATTTTTTTAAGTTTTTTTCTACGATTAGAAAAAAAATTTCGCAGAAAAATTGTAGAATAGAAATATTTCAAATTCTTTTTCGAAAATATTATTGTATTTTCAATTTAGAAAACTTTCGGTTTAGTGAAATTTCTTATCTCACAATATTTTTTGGATGTATTGAAGGTCAATTTTTCATGATTTTTTAAAGTCTATCGTGACTCAAATGAGAAATTATATTGAGCATATTTAAAGTTGTTTTTATTCGCGAATCCGTTTTCCTTGTGAAATTTTAGCCCGGATTTTTTATCATGTTGACTTCATTTCTGTCCCTTCCCGCAAGGACGGTCCCTGATAGCTNCCTTACAATTTGGTTACGTTGATCTGAAATTTTTATTGTTGATGAAATATTTGATATAGCTTCAGCTCACAACTTCTTGCAAAAGAGATCCTAGACCGTTCATACAAATATGAATAAACATTTATTTTATGAAAATCAAAACGAGGAGAACAACTATTTCGGCTGCATTTCAGCTTCACTTTTCTCTTAGAGCTGAAAACATTTTCGAAAATTTCACAATTTTCTAGATAATTATATGAAATTTTGAAAAACTTTTTTCTTGATAAATTTCGGATTAAAATTCCTGAATAAATTCTAAGAAGTGCATCAAACTCCATCAAAATTTTTTTAGTTATACTTCTAATTATTGCTCACCAGTGCCCAACATATTAATACATGCCGGTAAACCACCAAATCCGGCACATTTATCAGTAGCCACATGTTTTCTCTTAGTGTAAATCACAAACGAAATGCAAATCAATCCAGCCACAAGAATTATAAAAAGTAAAAACATAATTTGAGAGTAACCTTCGATTCGTGTAGGAATGATAATACATGTTTCATAATCTTCGTAAGTCGTATTGTCGCAGAAAAAAAACTTTTTAAGATTTATAAAATTCATAATTGTCTTTAAGAAAGCTGCTGCAGTTTAGCTGCAACAAATAACATTTGAAAAAATTCAAGTTTCAGGAAAATACATTTAATTCGTCGAATTCAGAAAAATTTTCCAAGAATAAATTTAATCAAGAAAATTGATATAATAATTATTTTTTAACTGAATTTGTTGAGTCAAATTATGAGTCTTAAATTTGAAAGGGGTTTAACTTTTCTATGAGAAAAAGCCTTTGTTCGCACCTGAAGATCGAAATCAATATAAAAGATTTCGGTCCACGTTAAAAAACTCTATAAATACTGCCCGACTATTTGATCACGGAAAATAAGGTTGCATTTAATTTTACAAGAAAATAATATGACGAAATTATACAGAAGGAGGCCCCATATCGCCGAACCAAAATCGGTGAATTTGCCGATATCGCCGAAAAAACCTACGCAATTTCAGGATTTCTAGCTAACTTCCTGCCGGTCCTCATATCGCCGAAAGAGCCAAGATCGCTAAATTTGCGTGGGCAATTAGGGTTTTATCACAGATTACTTTCCTCAAAGTAATGGACTGACGTCATATTTCAAGATTAAATTTCCCATATCTACATTTTTTATTTGATTGTGTTTGGTTGAGTTTGTATTTCTACGCATTTTGTTATTTTTCTACATTTCATTCTATTGTTAAACTCTTTATAAAATTCAAAACTTTTCAAAATATGACGTCATTTCGAACGCCCACGCTTTTTTTATTTTCAAGCAAAAGTGCCAAATATTGCCGTTTTTTGGTAAAATGAGCCCCCCCCTGTATGCAGGTTTTTAAGGTGCCGAATTTTATTAAATCGTTCCTCATCTATTACTGCTCCACCATTGGAATTATCAATTGTGGTTTTATTCAGATGATTGAAGCCCCATTTGCAAAAAACGGAATATAAGCCGGAATAAATTGCATCTTGGTCTTGCCGAGGTGTCGGAAGTGTACTATTCCAGTCATCTGCGTCATTTGGAGTTATTGAACTTCCAACATATTCAGCGATAAACGCTTGTAATTCATCAGTATAATTAGCAGAGCCTATATTAGTTGTCTGAAAACATTTTACAGAAAAGTTTTCATCGCTAAAAATTTGTGCTAAGAATTAAAGAAAAAAAATCCAGAGAAAAATTTATTAAAGTTTTTATACAGCTAAGTTAGGGCTCTACGCTTTTTGAAAGGTAGGTTGTGAAATTTATCGTCATAATTTGTTTCTTGTTAACTCTTAACTGGGGAAACTCTTAGCTAACGACATTAAATTGAAAGGTATCAAACGCAGCTATAATTTCGAAACTTATAAAAAAAAATATTTTCTGATTATTTTACATACAGCCAAGCTAAATACAGTCGCTCCCATCCGCCTGAGCATATCTCATAGTGGATATGAATCTACGTTACACCCTTTCTCGGCCGTGATTTCTCGGACGTGAAAAAATGATTCACAGAAAAAATTAAAATAAAATTTTATTTTAAAATTTTCTTTCGGAAATAATTTATTTTATTTTAAAGCTTGCCAATTGATTTTACGATTGCGGTTTGAACTACAATTTTGGTGGACGTAACAAAGACTAGACAGGGTGGAGGGGCAACTATCGCCGAAATTTTTTTGCCATCGGAACTCCATCTCAAAAACGTTAACTATCTTTATAGCGCGTGTTCAAACCCCACTAATGTTGTCTTACTGATTGTGTTGAGTATAATTATAAGCAAAGATGCTTAATATTGAGACTGCTAAATTTGATCGGTGTGTAACTGATAACTTCACCTTCAAATACTATCAGGAAAAAATTTAATTTTTCGTTTTTGAGAAAAATCTTTTTTTCAATTTTTCAAAATTTGATTTTGACCTCAACCGACCCTGACCCCGCATACGATTCGCGCTGGTTTGACGGTATCTTTAATGAGATTGTCTCAATTTTGTGAATCCAAAAACAAAATTTATATATCTCAACTTGTTCTGCCAGAAAGTGCCGTTTACGGTGCATTAACCAAATTCATCAAACACCGATTTCCAAGGGTTTGAGTGGTTGGTTCCTCACTTTTCAATGTTTTAAATTAAAAACCACTGGCGGTCTAAAAAGCCTGTTATAAAAGTCAATCTAATTCTTGTCAATTTAATTCACTCAAGAAATCACTAAGACAATCACTCATACAACATCAGTGGGATTCAAACACGCGCTATAGAGATAGTAAACGTTTTTGAGATAGAGTTCCGTTGGGAAACGGATATGCCCCCCTGTGGTGAATTATATGTTCACGTTTAATCATTTGTGATCCATATTTTTGTTAAAAAGTCACTTCCGTCAAAACGTTTATTGCGAGTACGTGAATTTAATTATTAAGCTTTGTGAGCAAAATATGGTTCTTGAGTTTGTCCCTCAATCTTTCATTTTTATTCAAATAATTTTCGAGAATAAATAAAATGACTTTGACTTTAAGTTCCAAATTTTATCGCTGAATACGGTTTAAAAATGTCATAATGACATTTTCATTATTTTTATAATTTAAATAAAAACAATTGAATCATTAAGTTATATTTTCATAACTTAAGTTTTGAAGAAAATTTGAACAAAATTCAAGAAAGGGAAATGTTAAGGTTTTTAAAGCAAAACATTATAGAAAACTATTGACCCTCGCTATCGACCAGAAAAGTTTAACAAGAGTCCGATACCTGAAAGAGGTTTATAAATGTTTTGATACATTTTTTTATGTCTCGATTTATTCCAAGGGGCTAAAAACTCAACGAGTCAGTTTTTCATAGGATTTAGATCCTATATGAGCATATATTTACTTTCCGTAAGAGTAATTGAAATCTGAATTGAGATATGAAATAAATAATGTTTGTGAAATTTCCTGAATAAGTGATATGTATTCTGCCAATTTCACCAAATCTGTTGTATTCAATAGGTCTCTGATAGATATATCTAAATCCAACCCTGTCGAATTATCGGACATTTTCGAACAATTTATTAAAAATCCAACCAAATTTTCGTTTTATTTTCTCATTGCGCGATAATAACTTTTCTAGCGATCATAAACGCAGTTGAACAAAAAGTTTTCGTAATAATTCGTTTGAATCGCCTTGAGGAATCTTTTCATTATAATTTGATAAAATTCATTATTATACTCTTTTGTAATTTCTTTTGATGCTTCAATTATTTTAAAGCGATTTATAAACGTAGTGACAATAAGTTTTGTTCAGGAATGACTAGTGAAAATACGTCATCAAAAAATTTAAATGTCCTGATTTTGTTGCGCCCCCACTTATTCAAGAAATACCCTCCGGGAGAGATAAATTTGATTTGATATAAAAGGATCACAAGTAATGTCATACTTATGATAAAATATGAAAAAAAACGATATCAAGTTGTGATTCACAACTTGATATCGTTTTTTTCATATTTTATCATAAGTATAACATTACTTCTAGTATGCATGAAATTTAGTTCGAGTTTGATTTTTACGTGAACGGGTAGATCTACGGTTCTACTGTTTTAAATTTTTATTATTTATTGTATAAAATTGAAACGTATTCGACTTTGAAAGTATGGTACTTTTAATCTATGTGAGCACACTGTCAGCACAGAGCCAATATATCTGCTCAGGTGACCTAAAACCCTTCAAAAATGGTAAAATACATCCTAGAATGTTGTCCATCTGACACATTGTGAAGAATTTCGCTGCGGTTCTGAAGAATAATTGAATTTTGTTCTGGATTTTTGGTTCCAATATCACGGAGCGTTGATTTTATATGATTTTTCGCCTATGTTTTACTTATGAAGAAATTATGTTGGAAGTAGACATCAAACAAGAATGTGAGATCAGCCAGTTTTTAGAAAAGTGTTCTGTGCATCCATAACACTAAAAATTGAAAATAAATTGCTATCAAGGGAGAGAAATTTTTTTTGGAAGTGAAATTTCAAAATCTCTTTTTAAAATTTTGTATGAGAAACTTTATTTATTATCAAAATTAATTCATGCAAAAATTCGATACAAAAATTAATTCAAGCAATCAAATATTAATCACAAAGTATCTTGATTACTATATTGATTCACTACTTAAAAATATACCTAAAAATAAAAGTGTGATAATATACTTTAATTAAGAAAAATACCTTTTTTTATAAATAATCATGATTTTTTCAACAAAATTTTAGACTTATTTAGAAATTGCTTTTAATCCATAATACAAAAATCTAATAAGACAAATATAAGGCGTGGCTTAAATCCTTGTGCGTCGATTTTCAAAGAACTTAAATTTTTGAAGACAACTGTTTGCTAGTATCACGTGAAATGCTGTCCCTTGTTTTTCAGAGTCGTTATCTTTCGTACCCAAATCGGTGAAATAAAAGGTTAACCTACTCTTGAACCCGAATTGGTCTGAACGTAAAATGTCTTCTGAAAAGTGCATCGTCATGATTATGCGTCATAAGGGTATTGAGGATTACACCGACTGCAGCTGGAGCACAGTGAAAAGCATAACTTATCCTGCTAAGTAAAGTCAGTAACGGGAGACTTATCTGCAAACTAAACCACTCAGTACGGATTTCTTGAGTTTTTGTGACGCGATCGGTACAATAACACGAAAAAATCAATAAAAAATAACCTTTATAGCGCGTAAAGCCGGAAAGTTGTTTTTTCATACTCAAATTGTGACCACTTGATGGCTCAAAATTTTTTATTGGTCGGAATCATTCTTTTTGAGACAGTTTAGCCCCATTGACTCAAAAATCGGTACTGAGGGTTAGTTTTGCTGTTAAGTCTCCCGGTACTGACGCTGCTTATGCTGCACGGTGTTCAACATATCTGAATACGTAAAACTACCCCTAATTTTGCTCCGATTTGGCTGAAATTTCGGAACCTTTCACTAATGTGGGGGAAAAAATCGATTCACGATGGAATATTTCAGGATTTTTCGAAAAATAGACCAATTAGCGATTTCGAAAAATCCTGAAATATTCCATCGTGAATCAATTTTTTCCCAACATAAGTTAAAATTCCCAAAATTTCAGCCAAATCGGAGCAAAATTAGGGAAGTTTACGTATCGGAGAATGTTGAACACCGTGTGCCGCATAAGTTGTCCCTATCACTGTGCTGCAGTGCAGTCGGTAAAATTCTTTGACCACCCTTATGACGCATAATCATGACGTTGCGTTTTCACAACATATTATTCATTCAGACCAATTTGGGTACAAGAGTAGGTAAACCTTTTCTTGTACTCAAATTAGTCTCAATAAATAATTTAGATTCAGACCAATTTGGGTACAAGAGTAGGTAAACCTCTAATTGTACCCACAGTTGGAAATAAAGTACAAAATTTGCACGATCAAAACATTTAAGATATCAAACGTGCGATGAAGGGTAATTTTTCCTGACCAGCGCAATTCACTTGTGATATAAGGAACACTGAACAACAATTATTTTTTTATGATTCGTATTGTTCATTTTTGAGCAAATGAATGCAACTTTTAATTCATGCCTTATAATTTATAAGTTATAAAGAAATTTGCCTCATTATTTGCTAAAAAAAGCTATCATAATTCGGGGCTGCTGAGAGTTAAATATATGGTAAAGGATGCAAAATTTAATCAACCGAGCATTGTTGGGGAAAAAAGTATAGCGTTATTTTAGTTTCAGCTCCTCAATGATTAAAACTACGTGTCTCACAAAAATTGGACTAAAGATCAAAAGTTGAATAAAATGAGCTTTGAACGACAACTATTCTAAGATAGGAACATCAAAAATTTTTTTGGCCCGACAAAATAATTTTACATATTATTTTGTAGAGCAAAAAAAATGATTAATTCTAAAAATAAAAAAATTTATTTAATTCACTTGCAACCTTGTCAAAAAATAAAAATCCGTTTGGGGGGGATCGGTCAAATTTCACGAAAAAAGTTGAATTCAAAATAGCGATGAATTTGTGAATTTTTTGATAATCGAAACACGATTTATAGAAAACAGAGAAAGAAATTTGGCCGAAACTCTCCTTTATGGACTGCACAGACTCTTTAGCTGCTCATTTTTGTAAGTTTCGAATATGTAATTTAAAATCCAGGGAGGAGATACATTTTGATTGAGACACCTAAAATAGGGTAAAAATACTGTTTTTTGTTGATTTTTTAGGTAGCTTTTTTTTTAACTGGGCCCACCCTACTCAGTCATTTTTGTCGATGACCATACGAGATATCAACAAACGGTTTTTTGCTGTGTGTAGCCAAGTAAATTTGTGATATGTAAAACTTTTTATTTTTTTTCTCTTACAACCGGTTAGCCGGTAATCAACTTTTGAAATCACCTGTTTTTCTAAGGCAAATAAGGAATATTTTCGAAAAAAAATTTTTGTCATAAATAAATGTATGTAAAATATTGTTCCTTGCACGTTAAAGTTAATACATTACCACATATCAAACGATTACTATCAGGAATACTTTACTTTCGGTTGAAATAAACAAAAAAATGAGCTGACTGAGATTCGAACATATGGACTACCGGTTTTCGAACATCAATTACCGGTAAACCGGTTGACCACGAGAAAAACAAAAAAATTTACATGTCACAAATTTACTTGGCTAAACATAGCAAAAACCGTTTGTTGACATCTCGTATGGTCATCGAGAAAAATGACTGAGTAGGGTGGGCCAAGTTAAAAAAAAAGCTACCTTAGCCAAATTCAAGAAAGTTGAACAAAACTTTCCTCACTAATTTTCGCGGACTGTTCAGCTGCACATTCATTTAAGTTTCGAATGTGTGCCTTGAAAACCAAGGGAGAAGATACATTTTGAAAAAAATAATTCCGTTAGTTTTGTTTACAAAGCAAGTTTCTGTTTGGGGTCCGAACTTTGGACGAGGCATCCGTCACTTTTGATTTCAATTTAACCCGCACCTGCAGTGTTGTATTTTAAAACACAGACCCAAAATTTTTTTGGGAAGTATCATTTTGGCCGGCGGAATGTCGGAACAGACCCCCAAAATTTCCTCTTATTTTTGAGTTCAAAAATTTAGGTGAGCATCAGAAATTGCTCATCAGACCAGAAATGCAGCACTAGAACCAGATAATAATCTACAAATCTAATTATAAGGGTGGCTTCCGGAGATGAATATTTTGACATTATTTATTTTGGTACGCGGCACCACCTGGTGGTGTAAATAACGGTCGAAATTTGAAATTGACGATTCTAGAAAGTGCGCATCACGCACAAGAAATTCCGTTTAGTAAATTGTGGCCCATGAAATTCTACCTGAGATTGGCAAATAAAAAGTTGACGGAAGCTGAAACTAAATTATTTTCTTCAAAATTATCATTTTTCCGCCTACACATTTTCGATTGTTAAATTTTTCCATCAAAATACTGAAATTTTTCAAATTACATAAAGTTAACAATTTAAAGTCAGTAACAGTACGGCACTTGGGACCAGGGGTCGGAAATACCTAATTTTGAAATTTGCCTGCCTCAGGACAGGACAAGACATAAATTTTCAAATCTTGTGCCAAGCCCTGCTTGGTACCATGACGTTTTTCATCAAGATCCCATATCCGTATCTGTCAAGTAGCACCGACCCCCTTAATTCGTTCTCGGTTTTTCAAACCTTGTCTAAGAATATATCCCTATTTCACTTTTGTTGATATCCCGACCCTGATTAGGACACGTAGTATGTTTTTGTAGGGCCGGGATATTAACAAAAGTGTGAATTAGGGTGTTACAGGTTTTTCAGAATTTGAATTTTACGATGTTTATAGAAAAATGAAAAAGTAAAATTTGTTCAGAATTTTTCAGAGACCAAGAAATTTTTTTTGAAAATTTTCAAAAATCCGAGCTTCTCATTGGTCGGAAATCGACTTGATCAAACTGAAAAACAATGGTTTTGGGAGTGTTTTCCGAAATCTATAGATTCCGATAAACTATATTATTATTTTTTAGGCCCATTATTTTGGATGATATCGGCATTTTAAATTTCAAAAAATGCCAGTTTTAAGAAATTTACAACATTTTTGCATAAATTGTCAAATAATCGACTAGCGGAAATTGTGCGACTATAACTAAAAGATATTTCTCGTAAAGGCGCACACATTACATTTAAAAAGTGGAAAAAAAAAGGATTCTTTTCAATTTCAGTGAACCCGTGATTTTTCAAAAACAAGCTCCTCATGAATTGATAAAAAGTGACATAGTATAAGCTAAACGGATTAAACCAAAATATATGGTTCTAGATTTAAGACCAGTTTTCCAAAAAGAATAAAAATTACTTAGAATGGCTGTATTTCAAGGTGTTGGAAATGATTAAACAGGTTTTTGAAGCTATCTTACATTCCAAATCTACCTTAATTTGTTTTTAAAACTTGAAGTATTTCTTAATCTGGGAAGTAAAAAGCTAAATCAACACCATGGTATGTTACTACACATTGACTCGAAAAACAGCCTTCTATGGATGTAATCGCTGACAATTTCAAAAAAAAATTTTCAATATCCATTTTGATAAGAAAAACTTAAAATTGATCAAGACATTGTAATTTTTGCGTGAGAAATGAAAAATTCCAATCGTATTTTTTAAATCACGAGCTAAGCAGTCTGAATTTTATGAAAATCACATCTACTTGAAAATGAGATAGAACTCAATAATACCTAAAATAAAAAATTCTTCATATAGAAAAGTTCTGCCAAAATATAATTGAGAAAAATAAACAAATAAAGAAAATTACTCTTAATTCGGAGGATTTTCCCTATTAGTAGAGAGAGATAGACACATTCTATTTCAAATTTCAAAAATAATATGTTAACAAATATGTAAAAAAATATAATCGGAATCTATAATTCAGAAATATATGATACGATAAAATCTAAATATATTTTGTAATTAAAGTCTTAAAATCTATGCTGTCAATCGTGATTCGGAGAATAAAGCATTAAGTGAGAGAGCTCGGACAAAGTCGGGCGTAATCCAAAGAAATTTGCAGTATTTTAAAATCGTTTCGAGTAACATGATCACCATAACTTTCCGTAACATACAAGAGAGTTAGTATCACTCACACTGTGACCCACACTACGCTAGGATCAAAATCTTCTGATATTCCGAGAGTTTGACAAATCTTGAAATTCCAAAAAGGTTTTTATTTTCAAAAACTAAAACATGCTTCACGCTGCGCCCTATGGGCGTTTTTTTCTATTTAATAATAAAAACAAAATAAACACAAGAAAGAAAGGGTTCGTATAGTCACTTTATCTTTGAAAAATTTTTACAAATGCAATGCACCAGCAAATCAAAGTTACAATAAATTTCCAAAGTAATCCTTAATCTCAGAATTTTGAAAGATTAAAATATTGGCCTTAAATTTAGTTGTGCCAACACAAAAAAATTATTACTGCTGAAGATGAGAAACCGAGTATTTTTTAAAATAAATGTTTTCAAACTCCTCGCTAATTTTGTTCATTCAACCCCCAAAGAGGTGATAACTTTTATAGCGCCCACTCAACTTGACTCCATCACAAACTTGAGAAGCAAAAATTTTTGTGAGACTAGGAATAATATAGATAAGGATTAAGATAAGAAGATGAATCAATTCTTGATATAACCAATAAAAAACGGGGCTTTGCCCCGTTTTTTTATATATATATAAGAATATAAAATAGCTAAAAATGGTTCAAGAAATTCTGAATTTGCTGAAGGATAACGAC
>SCLH01001205.1:177544-190818 GCA_004367855.1 Oikopleura vanhoeffeni
ATTCAGAAAAAATCCGAGGAAGCATTTTGTAGGAATTTCAAAGGAGATTATTTTTTTAATTTTCATGAAACAAAATTTTCAAGATTTTGGCGTTCGTGATGCTGAAAAAAAATGCTTAAAAGAACTTGTTGCCCCTGGAAATCGAACCGAAGGGTCAATCACATCAGAAAACATAGCTTTATGTTATTTTTAAAATGGAAAAGGGACCTTTCGGGTAGTTGAAAATTGCAAAAATCGTCATTTTTTAGCAAAATTGAAGTTTTTTTGAAGCAGAAATTAATACGATCAAATCTATTTTATTTTTCTGTAGCTCCATACTGTGTGTTAATATAATTAGAACTAAAAATATCCGTAGACCCAGGCTTAAAAAGTTTAGGAACAGTTTAAGTAGGACGAGTCTGACCGAAAATACGGAATTATTTTTAGATTTCTGATAAGTTATCTTTAAAGTATGCGCGTTAGTCGACTTTTGGAAAACTGTATTAGGCAACTATAGGGCCAAGACAGCTCACAAGTGGGTGCTAGAGCAATTCCGCTTTGGTCGTATGAACAACAGGTTAGAGGGGCCGAGCTCTGTGAGCATCTCCTTGGAAAGACCAAAATTCAGAAAGTTAATCAAGATAGCATTGTGTGGATATTAAACGGAGATTATTTTTTGAAATTTCCAAATTTTTGGCGGTGCCTGATTGGCTAAAAAAATAGTATGCCCTAAAGTAGCTTTTGACCACCCGAAATCGGAATCCGCAGGGTCAAGTCACATCAAAAAAAGTACTTTCGAAATTCAGAAAAAGTTTAAAAATCGGCATGAGGGTAAATGAAATGCAAAAATCGTCCATTTTATGACAAAAGAAGAGTTTTTTGATAAAAAAAAGCTGCTTAATTAATAGTTCTTGAGAAGATCATGGTAGCTCCCACTTTATTGTACGATAAGAGGCAAAAAGTGGTTTTTGAACCTTCGGCTTTAAAGTTGTGGCAAGAAGTGCTAACTCTGAAAGCACTTAAAATTTATTTTTTCACTTAAAAAAATATAAACCAAGAAAAAATTTGTTTGATTATCTGGTAACTTGATTAGGTGGTGGGCCAAGCGACCCTTATTCGGCCATTGGGGACACTCTCTTCAATATAAAATAAGTTTTTCTACTAAATCGGGCATGAGAAAATCAATGGTTTTTACCAATTTTCCTATCTCCTCTGAAAACTTTCTAGAATTTTGAAAATTTGATTCTTGTGGAGAGAAAAAGGGGGAGCTGCATTAACTGCCTACCGACCCTCGGCTGAAAAGTTCTGCGGGACGCTTCCCGGAGCTTATGTATCAAGTTCCCGGTGACTAAAGGACGAGACAATTGCATATCAATTATGGGCGTCCAATTATAATACTACTCTGAAGCTGCCTTTTTAAAAACAAGCTTGTTTTAACGCTGTTATACTAGTTATAAACTATTGATTTGATTCTGGAACGTAATTTGCCTATTTAATTCTCTGCAATTGCAAGCGGCCTAGACAAACATTTTTCAAAGATTTTTGCTCTCTAGCGACACTAATGCCATTTTTTAAATTTTCAAAGGTCATTTCCTGGTCTCTGATATCGCATAAACCATAGAAAAAAACTTTTAGTAAAATGGTGTTATTCTAAAAAATGACAAAACTTCAAAAATTCTTTGCCCTCTAGTGACACATGTGGGATTTTTTTTATTTTCAGGGTCATGTTTCGGTTCCCTGATATCGATTTTACTATAGTAACAAAATTTTGAGGAAATGATTTGTTATTCGAAAAAATGCTCAAATTAAGAAAAATTCTGCTCTCTAGCAAACACCTGTGGTCATTTTTAAAAATTCAATTGGTCATTTTGTTTGTTCTGATATCGATTCACTCTGGAAAACAAAAATTTTGTTGAATAGTGCAATTTAAAGAATGCCCAAATTTGAAAATATTGCTCTCTAGCGACAGCTGTGGTCCTTATTGAATTTTTAAATGTCATTTTTGTGGTTCTCTGATATAAGATTCCTCCAGAACTTATTTTTGTGAATTAACAACTTTTTAACAATCGAGTCCTGGCTGACGGCCCTACTCAATAAAGTTTATGGAGTCACGACTCACACAAAAAAATCATTATGTTTTTTAGGCCTGGGTCTAAGAGAACCTTTTTTTTGTTGGTCATTGGAAATACACTCTGCACTACAATAAAAAAATAAAAGAAATTTTTGATCGTATTAAATTTGTTCATAAACACTCAATTAAAAATCAAAAAAAAATTTTTAAAATCGTTTTTGGGTCATTTTTTAGCCATTTTTCAAGAAAAAAAGTAAGAGAATTTTTTATCCTCTCCTTTATTTATTGATCCCCATGGTCATTATGGTTTAGGCTCTCTGAGTCTGGCCGATCGGCCACCTCTCATAGACATTAAGTATAAAACTAAATCGAGGTTTTTTTGTTCTTCCCAGAAATGCTTCAGACCGCGGCCACTCTAATGTCTATACGTTTCACATCTTTTCGTTGCTCAGCCGTTGCTTCACAAATATACCAAATTTTGAAAAAAAAACGACAAATTTTCGGCTATCAGTTTTTTTCAACTTCTCAATTCAACTACCAAGCGTGATATGACGAGAATTAAGAGAAAAAGGCGTTTTGTAATAATTGGAAGTTCCAATTTGGAACTGTGTAAATAAGTTTGTGTGCCTATATATCTGTTTAGATAGGCGAAAAAAAGTAACTTCATCTCCGAATTTCGCAACACCGAACTACTCAACCATTGTGAGCACAGAGCCACAATTGTGGCTGAAGCATACTTAAAATCATCCATTATAGGCAAAAAACGGGATCGTAGAATCTTTTCTTTCTAAAACATTATAAAATTTTTTGATTCAGTTCCTAAATAATGATTGAATTTTTTTTCGAATGTTTTGTTCCAGTATTATGGGGAGTTGATTTATTAGGATTTCTCGCCTATGTTGCACTTCCGGATAAATTATATCGGTACAAGACAAACAATACAAATGTGAGATTAGCCAGTTTATAGAAAGTGTTTTGTGCATGCATAACAGTTAAAACGAAAATTTATTGATATGTAGGGGCAGATTTTTTTTTCGGAAGTGAAATTTCTAAATTTTCAACTTCAACTACCCCCTGTAAAAATGGAATTATTATAAAAGTGGATTTAAGCAATCAAAATTGTCCACAGTTCCTCATTACCATATTTACTTGAAAATAATAGAAATAAGTGTAATCATCTGTTTTTATAGGAAAAAATAAACATTTTTTATCAAAAATCATGATTTTCTCACTATTTTGCTTTTCTCACTATATTTTCTAGAACAAAAAATTCTAGAATATAAAATGTGAGATGCAAAAATATTATCTTTCAACTTTCTTCTGCAGAAAAATTAAAATGCCAACTGCTTTAACCCTTGTGAGCATATAAAAAAAAGTTCCGCCAAGACACAAGAGCCACA
The DNA here is from genome assembly GCA_004367855.1 of Oikopleura vanhoeffeni. Lineage (NCBI taxonomy): Eukaryota > Metazoa > Chordata > Appendicularia > Copelata > Oikopleuridae > Oikopleura > Oikopleura vanhoeffeni. Next base: position 180,995 of record SCLH01001205.1, read on the forward strand.
ATTGTGGCTCTACTTTGAATGTTGTTCAGAGAAAGCTTAAGGCAGTTGGAATTTCAATTTTGTCTGCATAAGGAAGTTGAAAAATCATATTTTTGCATTCGACATTTCATATTCTAGAATTTTAATTTTGAGTTCTAGAAAAACTGGTGAGAAAAGCAAGATGTACCATATCAAGTGATACACGGTCACAGTTGTCTCTACAATCTTTATCTCTGTCGAAAACAATGCACAAAAATCTAATCTACGTCATAGTTTTGTCTGCTTTGATTTATATTTCATTAATCATAAGTAATTTAAAAATAAGTCGAAAATTTTGATTGAAAAATTATGATTTTTGATGAAAAATGTTTATTTTCTCTATAAAAGAGATAATGGCATTTTTTCTATTATTTTCGAGTAAATATGGTAATGAAGTACAACTGTGGACAAGTTGATTGGTATAATTCACTTTTATAATAACTAAATTTTTTCATGGATACTTGAAGTTGAAAATTAAGATATTTCACTTCCTAAAAAAATGTCTGCCCCTAGATACCAATAAATTTTTATTTCAACTGTTATGCATGCACAAAACACTTTCCTAAAAACTGGCTAATCTCACATTTGTTTGTATGTCCAGTTCCGAATAATTTTACGGAAGTGAAACATAGGCTAAAAATCCTGATAAATCAACTCCCCGTAATGCCGGAACAAAACATTCGAAGAAAAATTCAATTATTTTCTTGAAACCGAATCTAAATTCTTTATAATGTATTTGAAACAAAAGATTCCTCGATCCAGTTTTTTGTCTTTTTCGATGATTTTAGGTATGCTGGAGCCACAATTGTGGCTATGTGCTCACAAGGGTTAAGCTCCCGGACGTATGCTAATACAAACCACAACTTGGTTATTGTACTTGGGTTTGGTTTATGGAAATACGGCTACAACAAATACAGAGTTTAATAATATAGTCACAGTTGGGAATTGTAATAACAGGGACTTTATTCAGAATAGAGTTCCGTTTGCACAATACCACTTTGAACCATTGTAACTCTGGTACACTCGACGTAGGCACCTTCCAAAGCAAACAAAGACAGCTCAGCAAACCGACAAAGTCTGTTCGTGAGAAGTCACCAAACCTCCAAACCTAAACTTGGAGTTAGAATACGTATATTCTAATTGAAAATCCTCGACTCACCAATATAGGGGAAAAGACCCGTGTGAGTGTATTAATAAAGGTTTTCGCTTAAGTATGCAATTATCTTAAAGCGGTGGCGTATGTTAATAATACGTGGAACATTTAATATTTGAATATAATTCCTAAGTAGAGTTAAGTATGATTTAACTCGTACGCGATATAATAATTTTACGCAAGCCTAGTGTAAATAAGGGATATAGATAGGTCCCGCAAAATATTTTCAAACGATCAAAAAGTGCTTTCCTGATCATTTTGTTCTTAAATACGTCACATATCACCGAGTCCCTTGATATATCTATAACGATAAATGTTGTGCTTTTAAAGCCATTTTCAGCCAAAATTTCTATATTATTCGGCTTTTCAGAATTACTCAACCAATTGAGATTTTAGGCAGATTCTTAGATGAAGATTTTGGCTGAAAAGTGGCTAAAATTCCAAGCCAGTACCGTAATAGATAAGGATTCGGTGCCCTTAAGGGGGTGGTTGAAGCAAATTAAATATTTTTGAATCGGCTCTCCTGAACAAACTGAGAATGCGAAAATGTTCATTTTACGATAAATTGCGAGAAAATTGTTCAATTGGTCACTCTGAGAAAACCAAACTGACTGCACGAACGAGCTCTACGGGCACTAGAAAAGAGCCAAAATCAATCCTTAAAAAGTTATGTTTGGCTTCGTCTATTAACCGATTATCATGGTTTTTTTCAATAATCTTTTATTTTCATTATCTAAAGACTCTCAAGGGCGAATTTGAAATATCGTCTCAGATGTCTAAATGGCGCAAGATTCTTACACCAATCAAAATCCTGAATTTTGAAAAAAATTAGCCAATAAAATTGGATCTGATTTAGTCACGACCTGTCGGTTAATTGTTTGCCATGAAACAAAATGAGAGCAGACATCCTAAAATACTTACAATACATTTTATGTAATCGCGCGAAAATTTGGGAAAAAGGTCCAAAAATTTTCCAAATTATAGACGATTTTTAGAAAAATGATCGTAATCAACCTTTTTCGCGCATTCAAGACATACTGTACTTATTACCCTTCGCAATGAGCATGCCATGCTACGACATGATAAGGATTTTTTTCAAATTAAAATATTTTTGTGTTAGATTTAATTAACTTCAATTTAGTAAAACTGCTTAAAACATTATATTTTTTTATAAGCACGTCTTACTGGTGACAGCCTAATTATAGTTATCAATGATAACTTATCATAATGAAGTCGATTGCTTCAATTTGGAAATCAGTAATAGTAAAATTGAAATAAGAGCAGGTGGTCCGTCAATGTGTAAATCACATTATGTGATAATGACAAGAAATATATTCATTTTTTTGATAGGGAAATTTTTATACTTTTGATTTTTAGAGAATGTTGCAAGTGATTTTGGATACCAATTTTTTTTTCTGTGATGAATTCACATATTTTCTAGCGACTCAGAATTTTTTTTCTTTTGTCGGGGAACCAGGGAGAAAAATTATCAAAATTTTTTTTCAATGTTCGAAAAATGCCGATTTTGGAAAAAACGGTGCATAATTTTTGGCCAAAATTTTTTTTGAGTCAGATTCAGCCCAAAAGCTTAAACTGCTCCGAAAAGAATTGAAATCAGAGCTGTTCAATTTTTGCTGTTCCTACCTTAACAACGGGATAGCAGCGATGTGGCAGATTGGTACATTTTTTTGGAGTGATTTATGAAAGAAAAAAAAGTGAAATTTTTTTTTTATCTTCAAAAAAAGTGTTCATTCTTGCAAACGTTTATATTTTTAATTCCTCAACCATACTTAAGGGGGGCTAACCGACGGGTTTTACTGATTTTCAAACGTTTAGTCCTGAGCTAACCGCAATTCGTATGAGTTCAAACTTGCGGATTCTAGAGATATTTGTTATTGAAATTTTCAAAAAATGGTGTCAAAGTTTTTTGTATGACCGGACCGGCCGGTATACCGGTCCAAAAGTGATTTTTTCCATTTTTGGACCCATTTCATCTAGCTCCTGGATATCAAATTTTCTTTTTTTAGTAAAACTTTAATTGTGAGCTTAACAGCCGTACAAAGCCTGCTTTTTCAAATTTTTTGTATTAGAGAAATTTCCAAAATTAATGGGTGTTTTTGCACATGTTCGCTGACCCCATTTCATTTAGTCGAACAATATCAGATTTTTTTTTGAAGAAAAGCACTTCTTTAAAGTGTGCAAAGCGAGGAGGTACAAAGAGTTTTTAATTTTTTTTTCTCATTAGCTTTTTTAGAGGCACTCAAAGTTTATTTACCCTCAAATCGTCAAAAATGGATTTTGAAAAAAATTCCAAACTTTTTTTGATTAAAATCATAATTTTTAATTCATTTTCGTCAGTAAGTTGCACAATAAAAATTAGTTGTAAAAATGTCAGATCGAAGTCTAGAACACGAGAAAAAGTTAATTACCTGAAAAAAATACTTAGAAAAATTCCATTATTATGCAAAATTCGGAATTTTTTTTATCGAATTCATCTTTTTTTAGGTTTTTTAATAAGCAAACCGTTAACAAAATAAGAATGCAGCTAAAATCAGCTTTCTATCACTTCTGAGTCTCGAGAAACAGCCTCCGTCGGTTACTCACAATTTCTGGATCTAAGAAAATATTTGGATTTTTTTTTTTGAAATTTATAATTTTTATTGCCATGTTCAAGATCTAATCACAGTGATCTAATGCAACAAAAATTAGAGCAAAAAAATTATACTTCAAAAAGATACAGTGGGGTTAAGGGAAAATAAAACTTGGAAAATATAGAAATTTTGGAAAATTTTTGACATCGAAAATGTTTTTTTATATTTTTTGGATGCAAACAGCACCCACGAAAATGACAATGCAACTAAAATTAGCTTCCTATCACTTCTGAGTCTCGAGATACAGCCTCGTCGGTTACCCCCTTAAGTATCTGTAAAAATAACAAAAACCACTTTTCATTATACTCCATTTCCAACTTTACCCCGATGTGAGAATTATTTTTTGAAGGCGATATCAATAAACTTTAGGCATTTCGGGTGTTATGCGCTAATTATGGGAGAATCATTATCCGTATGAAAAAATTTCCTTCATATGAAAGTTTTTTTCCATGAAAAAAGAAAACAAGCTTTTGAGGAAAAAAATGACCTTCAATTGCGTTTAAATATCAAAAAATCTCCTAACTTTGAAGAGTAAAGTAGCCTATAACACCCGAAATTTAATTAAAATTTTTGAAAATAATAAAATTCTATAATTGCGTGCCAAATAGCACAAACCGGTGTCACAAGCAAGTGTTATAAATTTCATCAGTAGTTAAGAAACGATATCGATTGACCTTTCATCGGTAAATACGGAAATCAAATAGATACCAGAAATTACACAACTGATTCGGTCTGATTTTTCAAGAAAATTCAAAAAAGCCATTAATAAAAAATTTGGACTTGATTTGCGAAAAATTTTCAAATAATATTCTAAAAAAAAGTCGACAAAAATGACAAATGAACAGTTATGATTTTTTAAACAGCAGTCAGAAAATATGTAAACATGCATGAAAGAAGTTAAAGTGGCTTTTTTAGTTTTATTCACAGATTTCAGACAAAATAACAAAAAAAAATTTGGGTGAAAAATGCGTGAAATTTTAATAATATTTTGATTTTATTTGAAAATTTTACGAATTCAAAAATAAAAGTTCGAACTCAAATCTTCCTTAAATAGAGAAAAAATAAATAATGAGCTGATACACATTTATTCTGGTTCACGTGACATAATAGCACAAAAAAATAACCAACTAATTATTTCGTAAGTTAGGGGTATATCTGTCTGATTCAATAAAGGCCTTAGAGCGCATTAAAAATGGCTCCGAATTGATACGGGGTGATAATTAAGTGTACTAAGAACCCAATCATCAAAAAAAAATTCGAAATTTTCGCATTTTTCGATTTTTTCTAATTTTTTTCAAAAGATAAAGTTAAAAAATAACGTTTGCTCGATTTGACCACTAAAATTCAAAATCGCCTTGACGTTAGCAACTTTCTCATCAGTTCACTGACTTGCTTTTGACCTACTTTCAAAAAATTGAAGCACTTTTTTTCGGAATTGACCAAAAAATCATATTTCGAGTTCTAGCTCGAATTGCAAAAAGCGCTCGATATCTCTTCAAAATTTTCTGAGGATACTTGATAAAAATTTGAGCTATTTTGCAAACATATCCTCGAGGAGATAGATTTTGAATTCTGAAATTGTTAAAATCGTCCGTTATTTGGCGTTAGAATTGTTCAGTTGCCGGATCAAAAAAAGCGCTCGAATAAAATTATTATATACAACCGTTACGTGATCTGTGAAATTTGAGCTCAATTTGATATACTCGTCTGGGAGGAGATAGATTTTGAACTTTTGAAATGTCACCTTGTTACGATATTGTACCTATTGGTGTAATGGTCAAAAATAATTTGTGATGTACTTTTCGCGAAGATTAAGAATAGATCTACAAATTCAGCATTTCGGTTTTTCTCATAAGCTTTTAGTTTCAGAATATACACCGTGAATTAGTCAAATTATCAGATATACCCCTTAAATTGACGTCAGTCTGCCACATTCGCTGCTACCCCTTAAACTATTCATAGTCGAAAAATAATATTTTTCGGATCGGGAAAAACTTATTTTTCACATCGAAAGTTCAGAATTCATTTTTTTATCTGAAAACTATGAGTAACGATATCGCGAGCAAAATATCAGCTTCACGATGACAAGGTCGTGCTCAACCTTATACTATTCTAACATATTCATACTAAACATGTACGGGTTGAGTTTTCAATTTCTAATGGGTTTGGCTAGACTAGCTCTCTCGTTGAATCAAAAAACCAAATAAGGGAGAATTGCCTTATTTTTTTTGGTCCCTCAAACCATAAAACACTGAAAAAGCAACCTGTACAGATGTAGACTGTATACATTAGTGTGTACATTACAATAATAAAATCTAAATATTTCAAATTGAGGATACTATTATGTATAACTTTATTCAAGATTCTTGAACCCACTTAATCTGAAATTATTATGTTTTCCAAGTGAGACTATCACATGTAAGTGTTACAAATAAAAAAGCATCTTTCTATAATAGCTACAGTTTAAAATATCAGGAGAAAAAACAAAAATCCTAAAAATGGAGTTGGAATGAATATGAATATGAGCATGCCAATGTCTTACAAATAACTTAAATTTTTATCTTTATTCGAAAATTGGATGTTATGGCAATTCTGCGCTAGTTGGATCTTGTTTCGGATGGCTTATTCTAGTTTTTGCTGGAAGCCATCAAGGTTTGTTTTTTCATAAGACAATTTCATTATTGAAACTTTTCATTTCATTGAAATAATTAAGGATTTTAAGCTGGATTCTGAAGACAACAATATACAAATCATTATGAAGGTTGTTTGATTAAGGATTTTCAGTTTTCTTTTTGAGGAACTCGTATTTTGAAACAAACCTGCAAATTTTTTAATGTTGTTCCTGATCATTAAAAGCGATGAAGCAAGCAGAACTTTTGGACTGTCTGAGCGAATTGAATAATTTCAAAGTTTTATCTGAATGTAGAAGTTCTTTCGAAAAAATCTGCTAAGACTTTTTAAATATGTCATTATTTCCTAGGAAAATCGGTGGTTCGCGCAGTGGGCCTAACCCGTCAAACATACGGTACAAGTTGGATGCTAAAAAATGAGTCGATCAGTTTTATACGGCTCGTTTCCAATCAGTCGAGCCATTGGCTAAAAACAATTCTCAGATGGCTCATCTATACTTTTTTTTTGTTTTTAGCAACCACTAATTTTTTTTAAATAATTGTATTTTTTGTTTTCATCACCTGACGAATTCATTTGCAATTTGTATCGTTCCACATATTTCTGCATCTCTTTCTACTTTTTTTCTTCGATAATGGATCTTAATCGTAATTTCCTCACACCCAGAAACGAGAACTTCGTCTCACACACCAACAGCCTATATGAAGGCACTACTTTGAGCGCTTATCACGGAAAAATTGATGAAGTTGATATCAATTATTTTATTATCACTGATTGATCAAAGATAGAATATAGAGTGAATACACATACATTTTAAAATTTCGTATTTGTGAACTCGATAACTGCGAAGAAAAAAACGGTTCACTCAACTTGTATTTCTTGGAACTATAACAGGTTGAATTTTATTTTTTGTCGGTGTTTCACGCATCACTTGTTTATTACCACTATAAATTACAAATATAAATTGAGTGATGCGTGAAACACCGACAAAAATAAACTCTAACTATTCACAGCTGGTATGAGATTTGAAATATGATATCTCGGTCGATAACAAAACAATTAATCATATCGCCGCGTGTCAAATATATATATGCAGCCAAAATGTGATAAATAATGCTATTCAGTCTGATAATCAAAATCAGTTACCACCTTATGTTCTACCCACTTGATCGATTTGTCTTGTCGGCTTTATTTGGGTTAAATTGCCCTTCAATTTTTCGGAAAAATAATTTTCAAAAATAATTTTTCCATTATTTTGAGATTCAGAAAAATCACTTGTGAAGAAATATTCTTCGTAGAGAGACTGCAGAAAAAAAATATTATATCAAAAGAATCCTCAATACTTTTTTAAAAACTGGCTTCCTTAGAATTGTGATATCATGTATCGTTTTTACGCAATTAAGTTTTTTTAAAAAATTTGGGCGAAAATCCTAAAAAAATGTAAGAAACAAATCTTTCGACGGCTATTGTAATGAAAGATTTTCAACCATATTTTGGAAATAAATTGCAAACTTTATGATTAATTTATAGACTTGAGTCATAGTCTATGAACCCATTTGAATTGTAGGTCTGTGACGATGTTATTTCTGCGCCGTTTTGGCCCCCGAAATTTTTTCGCCTTATGATAGTCAAAAGGTGTGAGAGGGTTAATGCGTTAACTACTTTTAATCAGAAATAATTTTTTGTTTTTAATTATCTTGTTTCAACAGTCTTACTGTCGTTCTTAGCTCGTTAAATGCATACATAAGTAATTTTACGATTCTGAGCGAAATTGTGGTAATTGCAATGCTAAAGTAAATACCAGTGCTTCGTAAATAAACAATTTTTGAGCACTTGCTTTCCGCTGCAAACTCTCATCTTCAATAAGTATCAGTTTGATGAGCAAGAAATTCAAGGGTGTACGTACAAAACTCCCGTTGTGTTATTTCATGATATTTCATTATCAGGCAATGTGAAGAAATAATTAAAATTTTCAAGTTTTGACCGAGAATTTATTAATCAGAGTTGCTACAAGTCTCACTTTTAAATTGACACACAAAAATCATAGGAACAATCTTGTACCCTTGTTGTTCTCCTATGTTTAAAGTCGGTGACCTACATTAGTTATTCGACGCTATCTGATAACCAATACCGCTTTTTTGACGCCAGGCCGGGATTCGCACTCGAGACTCGTTGGACTCGTGAATTGTCGTGTTACAGTGCTAACAGCCGTTGGTTACTAAATATAATCCGTATCATATCCAGGCGTCCTCGAGGTTCTTCGATCCGGGCTGGCTACAATAATTAATCATATTTAACAAAATGTGGTTTCACATTTTTTTATTCTTGACTTGATTTTTAAGTTCAAATTTATATAACAACAATTATTACTTTGCGGGGAAATGATTAAATAGCAATTGATGAACCTGGAAAATAACACTCGGTTTTAATTTCCAGCGTGGCCGCGCGTCATTATAACTAAGCTATAGCCAGTAACAAACTGCATGGCATATATCAAGTGTGCTGTTTTAACGCTGGTTAACAAGGTACATATAATTACCAATGCTACGTAGTTTTGAACCGTAGGTCAACCATAAATGAAGTTCTAATTTGGAAGCTTTAACATTAAATACTTGATTTGAAAATCGTAAATATTTCAATCTTGAAACATTTAAACAAATGTATTCTAGAAACTGTTAGCGATCACAGACGAGTGCCATATCTCCAGCCCATATCGTCGCTACTTAGGCAATTGTTAAATTTTTAGCTTAAATTGCTTTCACGTGCTGGATGATACAAAGACTATGCCTTATGCGGTAACTTTCACTTACACGTCCACACTTGACTAAAAGAGCAATGGAGGGTCGTCTGGTTAAAAATCCGTGTGATGTTCGACTTGATACCAGTCACACATATTTCACGTGTGATTGGTAAAATAGACGCGACNGGTAATCAAATAGTTATCAGAAAATAACACAACTGATTCGGCCTGATTTTTCAAGAAGATTTCAAAAAAGCAATAATAAAAAATTTTGAACTTGATTTGCGAAAAATTTTCATAATGTTTCAAAAAAACGTCGACAAAAAATGACAAATGAACATGTTATGATTTTTTAAACAGCATTCAGAAAATATGTAAGCATGCATAAAAAAAGTTAAAGTGGCTATTTATTTTGTTTTTATTCACAGATTTCAAAATAAAACAAAAAAAAATTTGGGTGAAAAATGCGTGAAATTTAAATAATGTTTTGTTCAAAAATAAAAGTTCGAACTCAAATCTTTCCTTAAGGGGGTATACGACTCTGATTTAATAAAGGCCTTATAGGCATTAAAAATGCTCCAAATTGATACGGGGTGATAATTAAGTGTACTAAGAACCCAATCATCAAAAAAAA
>SCLH01001205.1:193180-219054 GCA_004367855.1 Oikopleura vanhoeffeni
GGTTCACTCACCTTGTATTTCTTGGAAAACTATACAGGTTGAATTTTATTTTTTGTCGGTGTTTCACGCATCACTTGTTATTACACTATAAATTACAATATAAATTGAGTGATGCGTGAAACACCGACAAAAAATAAAATTCATCCTGTACATTTTTTACAATGACATAAATTACAAATTCACAAGTGAAACTCTAGCTATTCACAGCTGGTATGAAATTTGAAATATGATATCTCGGTCGATAACAAAACAATTAATCATATCGTCGCGTGTCAAAATATATATGCAGCAAAATGTGATAAATAATGCTATTCAGCTGATAACTCAAAATCAGTACCACNGGCTTTATTTGGGTTAAATTGCCCTTCAATTTTTTGGAAAATAATTTTTTCAAAAAAAATTTCTTCATTATTTTGAGATTCAGAAAAATCACTTGTGATAAAATATTCTTCGTATAGAGACTGCAGAAAAAAAAATTATATCAAAAGAATCCTCAAATACTTTTCTAAAAACTGGCTTCCTCAGAATTGTGATATTATGTATCGTTTTTACGCAATTAAGTTTTTAAGAAATTTTGGCGAAAATCCTAAAAAAAAGTAAGAAAAAATATCTTTCGAACGGCTAATCGTATGAAATTTTCAACAATATTTTTAGGAATAAAATTGCAAACTTTATGATTAATTTATAGACTTTGAGTCATAGTCTATGACCCATTTGAATTGTAGGTCTGTGACGATGTTATTTCTGCGCCGTTTTGGCCCCCCAAATTTTTTTGCCTTATGATAGTCAAAAGATGTGAGAGGGTTAATGCGTTAACTACTGATAATTCAGAAACTATTTGTTGTTTTTAATTATCTTATTTCAAGCAGTCTCTACTTCGTTCTTAGCTCGTTAAATGCATACATAATAATTTTTACGATTCTGAGCGAAAATTGTGGTAATTGCAATGCTAAAGTTAAATGCCAGTGCTTCGTATAAACAATTTTTGAGCACTTGCTTTCCGGCTGCAAACTCTCATCTTCAATAAGTATCAGTTTGATGAGCAAGAAATTCAAGGGTGTACGTACAAAACTTCCTGTTGTGTTATTTCATGAAATTTCATTATCAGGCAATTGTGAAGAAATAATTAAAATTTTCAAGTTTTGACGAGGAAATTTATTAATTCAGAGTTGCTACACAAGTCGTCATTTTAAATTGACACACAAAAATTCATAGGAACATCATTGTTACCTTGTTTTCTTCTATGTATAAAATCGGTCACCTACATTAGTAATCAGCTATCTGATAACCAAATTCAGCATTTTTGACGCACCGGGATTCGAACTCGAGACCGTGTGACTCGTGAATCGTGTGTTACAGTGCATAACAGCCGTGGTATAATATATCCGTATCATATCCAGGGGTCTCGAGTTCGAATCCCGGTGCTACATATAATTAATCTATATTTAACAAAATTGTTTCACATTTTTTATTCTTGACTTGATTTTTAGTTCAAATTTTATATAACAACAATTATTACTTTGGAAATGATTAAATATACAGATGTGAACCTGGAAAATACAACATCGGTTTTAAATTCCAGTCGTCCGCGTCCATATATAAGCTATAGCCTATATGTACTAGAGTAGTGCGGTAAAGCTAGTGGGGAGGTGGGGCTACTGGTGCGGTAAGGCTATCGTGCGGTAGAGCTATTGGTGCAGTAGGGCTAGCGCTGTGGTAGAATAAGAGTGTAGTACTTTTAATACTTAATTATTAATAATGAATAAAGATATTTTCAATATGATATTCAATTAAAGTTATCATTTTTGGTTAAATTGAGAGTTTGAATTAAATTTTTTTGAAATTCTATTGAAATTAGCACAAAGGAAGTTTGAACAGGCAGTTTTGAAAGTGTGGGGACCGAAATCGAAAAGAATTGAAATAACAGTATATACACCTGCGAGAAAGGGACATTTTTGAGCAGAAAAACGGCTTCTTCATCAGTGCCAGCAATTAAGTTTTTGTGTTCTGGATCAAAATCAAACATTTTATAATTATTTCGGAAACAAAATGCCCTTTTATACTCTTCATATTTTGAACACTAAAGTCAGTGTTTTAAGTGGCGAAATGAAATTTTTGTCGGCCCGCGGTCAATCAAATTGAAAGTCATTAAAAAACGCGTCTTTCCTCTCAGCTGATTTTTTAAAATTTGCTTCTGAAAAGTTCTCAGCTGTACATCTGGTATTTTTTAAAATTTCCTAATTCTGCAATGTATGGTTTTAGAATTTTTGAAATCTATCGAGTTGACCTCCTTTATTTATTTAGTTTTATTTATGATATAATTAAAATATATACTTTAGTTAACGTTTTCGATTTATTATCATTATCAAACCATTTTTATAATAAAGAAAAAATAACGCAGAAGTCTACACAAAAATGATGATATAAGTTATAATTTAATAAAACATCTCAAATATATCAATCCTTATACATTATTTAAAAATGCAGTATTAAAAAGTATTACCATACTACCACTCCCCTAGCCCTACCACACCGCTCTATAGAGTATAATTTGACGCGGACAACTGGAAGAATTCATCAATTTTGCGACACTTGATTTCAAATAATAGGGAGCATTGTTTATTTTGGAATTGAATTCATACATGTATGAAGAACCAGGTTTTGAATTGAAAATAGTGGTTTTACATGTTCGATTTTCGACCTTCTGTCCGAGAAAAATCATGTTGAAATACCAACTTTGGACACCCAAGTTAGGCTGCCCGAAATCGGAAAAAATCCATTGTGACCAATTTTTTCGTGAACAGTATAGTTTTCATTTCCGTACGATATGATTTATTCCAATTCTCAAGAATACCTAACGAGGAAATAATTTTAATTATCATCTTCGATATAAAAAAACGGAATCTGCAGTTCGGGTTTGACCAATAAGGGCGTTTAAAATAAGGATCAAACGCGAACGCGTAACAGATGAATATAAATTTTGTATTCATTTTATTTTAATTTAATAAATTAAATTTTTTATAACTTCCAAAAATTTTCAGCTCTTCGAATGCACATTGAATCCAAGTACTGCGCTGGAGACGACCAATTTCGAATGTCATGGAGATTATTTGAAAAATACTATTTAATTTCTTGCCTGTTATATGTGCCACAAATGACTCTAGCTTATTTTGTTATGTTAGCAGCTATGTCATATAATCCAGGAACAGATTTCATCTCGGAAAATATATTGAAGATTATAACTGAAAATTATTTTCCGTTTAAAAATTTGATATTAAAAATACATTTTGTGGTAAAAATGTTTTGAAACTATTTATTTTTGAGTGTATTTATTATTTTTTGTCATCTTCTTCTAATTTTCGAATAAAAATTGTGGAACAGAATAAAAAAAATAACTATTTTTCTTCCTTATGTCTGCAGTACATTTTCTGGACTTATTCAAAAAACATTTATTTTAAAAAATCACAAAAATACTGTATTTAACAGGAAAAAAGAGTCGATGACATTGAATATCCCTTTAGGAAGAAGGTTGTTATTTTCTAGTTTGGTCTAGTACATTATGTACGTTAAGTAGTACGAATGTACTAGACCAAGCTAGAAAATAACAACCTTCTTCCTAAAGGGTGTAAGATAAGGCTTTAAAAGGGTTCCATAAAATATACTGCTTTTATGAGGTGAAATTTTTTTTTATTTATTTAGCTCCAGATTAAAATGGAAAATTAATGCACTCAAAAATAAATATGTTGATAATAAGTACAAAATTTTTCTAAGGTGTAAAAATAATTTAAAACAAATAAAATGTACGTATAATTTGAATTAAAATCAAAACAAAGCTATTTTCGCTTCAATTATTATGGGGTTTTCGATCGGTAATTGGTCATTTGCATGGAAAACAATTGGAATGAAAAAATCAGATGATTGTTGTGGTTAAAATTGTTTTCTCTTTTATCAATAAATTATCACAAACTTTACGGTTACTTAAAATTGTATACACATGTACGGGCTTAATTTTATTTTTTGCCAGTGTTTCACGCATCACTCAATTTAAACATTTTTTACAGTAAAACTACATTTATATAAACGTTCGATTTATTTCAAATCATCGTCAGATATTTGTTTTTGACTGCGAACTTTTTGAGAAATATTTTTCGCAGGTTAGCATCGTAATAATTTGGCAATCAATTTATAGTGGACGGTCCACTGTGGAGCTCGAATTGATTGGTAAATTACTCAATTTATAGTGTAATTTATAGTCAATTTATAGTGTAATAACAAGTGATGCGTGAAACACCGACAAAAATAAAGTTCAACCTGTAGGACTTTTTCTTCAAAGCTCAAGAGTTAAGGGCTCTTAATTCGACCAGTTTGCATCATTTAGCTCATAATAAAGAACTGGCCATTTGAGTTATGTGATAGTTATAAATAAACGGACACGTACATTTTGTGAAAAAATTTTCAGAATCCAAAATGTTCTGGTCGTTAAAAATTTTCACAGTGGTCGACAATCACCTGTGACCAGGGGTCGGCACAAGATTTGGAAATTTCTGTCCTGTCCTGAGGCGGGCAAATTTCAAAATTTTCTGTCCTGTCCTAACCAGTCCTGCCCTGTCCAGAGGGGGGGATTTCAATATTTTCTGTCCTTGTCCTGTCCAGTCCTGTACAGGTATCTGGGAGTATATATTTTTGAATAATGGACGATTCACTTCAAAATTAAAGAAAAATTTGAAAGTTTGAAATTATTTTCAGAAATTTAACAATTTTCATAGAAATCTAATTTTTTTATTATTTAAAACTTTTATCAAAAATTTGACCAGGTCGGGTGAATTTGTTGTGGGAATTTTCCGGGTCGGGCCAGTTCGGGTCGAGCGTCGACCTGGTTATTTTTTCAATTTCAAGAAAATTAAAAATAACAAAAAGTTTCAAATCTGATTAAAATCTCTTAAATGTTAAAAAAAAATTTTGAGTACTTAATTAAAGAATAATTAAAAGCAGTTAAGAAAAAGAAACTCCAAAAATAGACTTTAACGTCGGAATAAAGATTTTTTATAAGTATTAAATAGATAAGTATTTAATAGATTCATCAGACTCGATTCACCAATAAATGATATTTTTTATTTAATTTATCAATAACATTTTTTTGTGACCGATGATCGGTCACCGATCCTTTCATTTTTAAGAAAAACAATTTGGCACAATAGCGGAAATTGCGCGTTTTAATCGTCCGATTTTATTTTCTTCTCTTTATAACCGAAATTTTAAATGGTCAAAGTTTTGCGAGAAATGTTCAGGCATTTCACAGTGTTTTTTGTGAATGATAATAACCATTTTAAGAATCTTACTAAACTATTCGGGTGAAATTTAGCACAAAATATCGAATTCACGTTGCTGCGGTTGAATAATTGTAAAGAATTAAAATTTTATATTTTTACTAAAGATATAATATATAAAAAAAGTATGACTGCCGGATGATTTGAACCCTATGGGGCAGGGTTACAAGTCCAGCAAACAACCAACTGAGCTACTGAGACATACTATGTAAACATATTATTTTGAGCTTTAAACTCAAAAAATATATTATTTTCAGTGAAAAATTTTTCACAGGACAGAAATTAGGACAGGTGTTTTTCATTTTCTGTACTTGTCCTGTCCTGTTCTCGGGCCTAGGACAGAATTTAGGACAGGTTTTAATATTTTCTGTCCTTGTCCTGTCCTGTTGACAGGTGTACAAGGACAGGACAGGTATTGCCGACCCCTGCCTGTGACACCCTAGAATAGCAGCTTCTTGCTTGAGTTTTCACTATTGTATATTTTTTTTAATTGCTGAACTTTTTTCAGGCTGTTTATTATGTAAAATTTTGAATAAAATTCTGCACATAGCAATGTTGCATCACTTGACGGAACGAATGAAATGATTTTGTTAAAAGAAAAAAAAGTACCGTTCGATTCTTCTTAATAAAGCACAGAAATTCAAATTCATTAAAGTACATGCCATTATTTCCTGAAAAGTGCAAATATACCGACTTAAATTGAAGAATTCTGAGATAAGTTTAATTTTCAACAGTAGGGTGGCCGAGAGAATTTGAAAAAAACATCAAAACGGGAAAGTTTGTTAATAAATTTATATTTTCACTAATATTAATACGTCGGATCGGGAATCAACATAGTAAGAGTATGTAACGGTTCCATTCGATAAAGTCATAATTTGGGTAATCAGTCGATCCGACATTATTTTTATTTGCCTATTCCTTGTCCTCCAGTACAGTCGGTAAAATTACTCGGCAACTCATATGACGCGTAATCATGACGAGATGTTTTTCACAAAATTATGTTTGTGAGACCAAATTGGGTGCACCAAGCACGAGCATGTTTTCTGTACCCAAGTTAGCTAAAGTTAAAAAATGCATTCAGACCAATTTCGATGGAGAAATCACGAGCGTGCTTAGTAAACTCAATCAGGAAATGTATACTGGAGACAAAAGAGTTGATTGGCAAATTCAGGTACACTAAGGACGACCTCATTTTTCATCCCATTTGTTGTCAGACTATACAAAAGTAATGTATACTAAATGTGTTGAGTTGTTCAGAGTCCACAGGTGCTATTATGCCATTTAATTTTCTGTTGTTTCAAATCAATTTACTACGTGTTTGAAACGTACAATATTGTTCAATAATTCAGCTGGTAACAAATTCGTCGTCATTCTTTATAAGTCAGTAGAACTCACAACCTCAGAGGCACCAAAATTGAGACTGGACAATGATGAAGAAAAATGTCTCAAAAGTTAAGTTTGACTTCAGAAAACAAAATTTAATTTTTGTTTCGAAATTTGGAGACAGGTTTCTGATTAGTTCTCGAAAAAACTGCTCATGATTAGCTCTTGATGAGTTATTCGGAGAGCTTACTGCTTTTTCCGACCATTTTTAGTAGAGTTTCTTGATAAACAGCGGACGGCCTAATGGTTTTTATACTTCAGAGGATTGTGGGTGTAAAATCAAGCTTATTGGAAGCAAACTAAAATTGCTATAACGTAACGTTGCGCTAAAATTGCTATAACGTAACGTAACGGAATACAATTTCAGATTTTTCAGGCGATTAAAGTCAAAAACAAATAATCAGAGCTCGGTATTTCGATAAAAGAGGAATATTAAATTTTTTATTTTCTGGAAAAATGAGTCACAAATCCGCCGAAGGCCGATAACGAGGGATATTATATTTTCAATTTAATTTTTTACCACAGCTATGAACATCTCATTTAATTAATGTGTTAAATGTAAAGCCCTTGAAAATTTTACTTTCAGTAATTTTTTTTGAATGTAGTCAGCTAATGCAGAGAGCCTACTGCTTAAAATATAAAACCGTTTTTGAAAATTGCCTGCTCAAATATTTTTGATAATTATAAGAATTTGAATGAGTGTTTGACAAACACTGATGCGGAGGTGGGTTATAAAAAATAGCGCGGCTGAAGTTGACGCATTTATTTCATAAAATGTACTTGTTTGAATCCATTTGTGTCATTTTGTTATTCTGTTATCATTGTGTCATTCTTGTACCATGTAAATTATTTTCAGTTAATCGTGATCTATTATCAAACAAATTTTATTGTTAAGATACATTTTTATGAATATCGGTTAAAATATAATTTCTGTGCATTTTATCATTTGTTTGTAACAAACACTTGCACTGTGAGATGTACAGTGTAGACCAGGGGTGCAGATTTTTGAATGCGTGTGCTTGCTCTGCTCTGCTCTTAGCACATTTTTTTCGGTTCGCTCTGTCTGCTCTGCTAGCCCATTTTTTTTTCGGTTCGCTCTGCTCTGCTCTGCAACAAAAATAAATTAAATATAATTTTCCCTTTTATCGGCCTTCGGCCGATGTGGGCTCATTTTTCAAAAAAAATAATTTCAAATATGACTATCTCCCTTATCGGCCTCCGCCGATTTGAGGCTCATTTCAACAAAATTAAAGTTCAAATATAATTTGCCTCTTAATCGGCCTCGGCCGATTTGGGGCTCATTTTTTAACAAAATTAAATTCAAAATATAATATCTTCCTTTATCGGCCTCCGTGCCGATTTGGGCTCATTTTTCGACAAAATTAAATTCAAAATATAATATCTCCCTTTATCGCGTTCGATAATTTTTTTCTATTTTTTAAAATGGCTGAAATTTGTTTTCGAATTTTTTTGTAACCAATTTTCCATAAATACTTCTCGAAAAAATTCATGTTTTGAGATTTCAAAAAGTTTTTCATACTATCGCCACTACCGCCGTGTCTCAATTAAATGTAAGGATCAGTACGGCACAACTCCACGGTGGAAAATTATACTTCCAGGGACCTCAGGAAGTGGTTTTGAAACAAAATTTTTGGCAATTTTGGGCATCCCCCTGTTATTCTCCATATCGAAAAACGACAATAAACGAATCTCAAGTAGAGTTTTGTGTAATTTTGGGTCTGCTCTGCTTCTTAAAATTTGATTAAAAAACGTTTGCCTGCTCTACCTGATTTTCAAACGTTTGCTCTGCTGCTGCTAACCTTTTTTCACAACGTTTGCTCTGCTGCTGCTCTAAATTGATTTTCATATCGTTTGCTCTGCTCTGCTCTATCCTGATTTTCAAACGTTTGGTCTGCTCTGCTCTAAAAACGAGAGCAGAGCGGTAGAGCAGAGCAGAAGAGCAAACTCTGCCGACCCCTGGTGTTAGACCAGGCTGTGAAGGGATGCTTGCATCCTGGATGCAATGCCCGCCGTGCCGATTTGTGACAATCCTTACTCCCATAGGCCAATGACGGATTCCCCATGTTTTATCGCCCAATTTTGGGAATGCGATGCTCCATACTACTTTCAAATCCATCTATCTAAAACTTATTTTATTGTAACAGTTTGTTCTCAACTAAAATCCATATTTATATATATTCAAATAAGTATTTTTTTTATCAAGCCGGAAATCCCGAATTTTAAAATTATCTACAATTAATTGAGTGGATAAACCGGTTTTCAAAAACAAGCAATTTAAAATTTTGAAAGTTACAGTTTTTTTTTATTATGGGTACATTTAACCCTCGTAGACTCGATTTAGCCCACACCTATTGCCGCACACATCAACACCATTTTTACAGATCTCGCATTTTACGACGCTTATCATGTAATGAGAGAATCAATTATAAAGTTATCGATAACACTTTGAAACAAAATGACGTTGTGGCGGTTTTTTTTTGAAAATTTTACTGTATTACAGTACTTATTTTTTGCAAAAATTTTTTAAATCACAAATTAAACCTTTGATCGTGATCAGAAAAAATGATCTAAAGACCTTTTTCCCCATACAACTAATAGCCCCAAATGATCACGTGACCGTATATTAAGGATATAAGGTTGGTAAGTAGTACTGCTTTTTTCCAAAAATGCTTAATCAATTTTTGAAGGAAGTGAAGTGTTCCTAGAAGTTTTAAAAGACTTTTTTAACATACACTCAAGCCCGAAAACGATCACGTGAAGCCTTCAATTAGAAATGAGGTTTTAGCCCAAGTACCTCAAATAGACCCAAACGATACGTTTCCAGAAATACACTTTTAAGACGTTTACTAACCCTATTTAAGTTTTCGAATAATTTTGCCAAACACGTCCACGTGATCTTATTTTTCAAAGTAAATAAGGATGTTAATTAGACAATATTTTAAACTTGTATGTTGGATTATTTCCGTCACGGTGATTTATTCAGACTTCCCTGTAATGAGAGAAAAGTCTTAAAAAAACGTTTGAAAGTTGATCCCCTTGGAATTTTTTGACGTAATGTTGGAAGTACTTTTTAAATATACTGTAACATTGGTACATATATTTTTTTTCAAAAGTTACTCCAAGAAATTTTCATCGCGGAAATGACCCCTAAAGACCCCTAGGCGAGAGAAAGGTGAGAAAAAAATGAATATATACCGAGTTGGGGTTTTTTTTAATTCAAGATTTCGTTTGTATAATTTGTGAAATATTAGGCCCTCCGTGTAGAATATGAGCACCTCTAGAAGCCTATAAACTGTCCGAAAAATTAATTAAGTTATGAACGCAAAAAATGGTTTGCGAAGTGACGCGTGGCGGACTTCGGTCTCGTGATTTTTATGAACAACAAAATGATATTAAACAATAATTTCCAGGAGTCATTTTACGAGGAAATTTTGATGAAAACATATAAGTAAAATTGGTTAATATCGGGAGACAAGAGAAAATTACCCTTTTCGAAGTTACTTGAACAGTAGTCAAAAATAAAATAAACTTTAATAATCGGCGTAAATTTTGCAAACTGTTGCCCGTCACTGGGGTTATCAGTTTTCGAGTTTCTCGCCAAAACTTCATTGAACATCTGGCAGAATTTGGCGGATATTATTTATTGGTGCAGGAAATGTGGGTCGTGCATTCCTACATGAATTCTATGTTTAATTGTTCTATTTTTATTTTGTCAAATTTGAAATGATTAAAGTTTGAAAATTATTGATAATGAATACTTTGCGTAAGATGCGCCGATTTAAAAGATGAGGCAACAGTTGGCTAAAATCGAGTCTGGTACAGATTCATGTCCCCTAAAAGTCTAGCGATTTAAAACTGACTTTGTCTGTCAAAAGTTTTGACCCGTGTTGAGTCACGAGAAACATTATTTTATAATATTGACGAGACATCATCGATTCTGAATACTATTTATTTTTTCGGTTTGAATTCCAATTCAATTATGTATAAGTCATTACGTCTAACAGGCTTTAGAAAAATCAGAAATTTTCGACACGCAGACCAAGTAATTGTAATAAAAATCAATAGATATACGTTGTAAATTTTGCTCTGTGAGCTATTATACATATCTGATGAGAATGCATATGTAATTCCTGAGAACCGTAGAGGAGACTGATAAGGTGCCAGAAAGGATTTATGTTAAAGATCTCATCCTTCAACTCTCATGAGAATATTTGGGAATGCAGCTGTAGTTTGACACGTATTCGAAGAGGGTCTTTGGATATGTGAAGATTCATTGGAATTTTCAAAATATTTTAACAAAATTTTTCTGAGATGTGCATGAAATCACGTTATTATTCGGAAATACCCAGCTCTGATTATTTGTTTTTGACTTTAATCGCCTGAAAAATCTGAAATTGTATTGTTTTTAACAACAATGGAGAGTTCGTATTTTCATTTTTTGAGCAGAGTTTTAGATCGAAGATTGAAAAATTTTTAGCGTCAAATAAACTATTGCCGTTCAATTGGAGTTTACAATTCCTGAAAATGTTTCGCGATGTTGAAAGTTTTTTCTTGAAGGAGAACAAGACATCTAACGCCTGATACACAGTATCGGCAAGTTCTTGAATTAGTCATCAATTCTCAGTTTCGGCTATATTTTCAATCAATAAATTCAGTTTGAAGAGTCGGCTGACGACTAATTATCGGTAGTAATTATTTCGGAAAAAATTAAATTCATGTAATAAATATAAAGCAAGTTGAATTGCGCGCGAATGATTCCAATATTTCCAAATACAGATACCCTTATAAACTCAATATTTTGTTAATCTCATAGTCAGGTTGAATATTCGATTGTAAGTTTTGTTTGTTAATATAGAATGTCAAGAGACGTTCATCAAATTATTGAACAGGGACAGATTAGTCAGTGTGTATTGTGATCTAGTTCTTGTCTAGTGGTATCAGCGAATTATTTCTCAAAATGACCGATATATTTGTTTTTAACGCAACTTGCTCGGGGACGGTGTTTTGGTGTTAACTAGCTGAACGCGCCTGTACCTCAGAAATGTAAGAAAGATATCTTTTTTTTTGTTTGTTGCAAAATTTATCTTATTTTACGTAAGAAATGCGTTTTAAAATTTGCATTCGATATCCCCTAATTCAACACTTTTGTGATATATCCCGGCCCTGATCAGGAACGTAGTGTGTTTTTGTAAGTAGTAGGGTTTGGATATGTCACATATGAGTGTGAATAGGGGATAATATATGACGATTCGCTCTCAATGCGGCGAGTGTGTAGTGGTTCACATTTTAGAAATAAACTAAATTGTTATCTCGTCGAATGAATTTTAAAAATATTATTGTCTATACTTGCATACCATAACAAGTCACATGGATCGAAACTCGTAATAGGTGGTCCCATGAAATATGTCTGAATCATCGGAAATTCAAAATTTTAAGAATTATTGTTTTATTATCAAACTTGTGTTGCGGTTGAATTTTCTGTTTTTTAAGCGCTGTTAGAGCGATGTACTTTATTCCATTTATTATGATTTTGATCAAACGCGAAAAATAATACATATTCAAGTAAACGTTTCTCGTCAAATTAAAGAGTTTGTCTTGCCTCGGTAAAGCTTCGGTGAAAACTTTGCAGACAGAGTCAGTTTTTAAAATGTTACCGTCATATATAAAAAAAACTGTAAGTTTCAAAATTTAATTGCTGGTTTTGAAAACGCCGGTTTTCACGAATAATTGTAAGATAATTTTAAAATTCGGGATTTGCCGGCTCTGATTTAAAAAATACTTATTTGAATATATAATATGGGATTTGAGAGAAGAACGGTTTACAGATAAAAATACAGTTTTGAGTAATTGTGATGATTGGAAATTGATTGGGATGGCATCGCCATTTCTCAAAATTGTGGGATAAAGAGTGGGAATCCGTCATTTGGCTTGGATGATAGGATGTGCAAATCGGCCGGGGATGATGCATCCTAGATTAGTCGGGGTAATGGTTAGACAAGTGCCAGGAAGCGAGCACCATTAATTGTTTCTGGTTCGAAAATTATGTCTTTGGCCTATTAAGGAGTGCTCGTTGGCGCAATATAAGCATTCTCACATACTCATAAATGATGGGTCCCATTCTTTCAATCGAAGAGCATATACAGCAAGCTTGCGGTCAAAATGCAATACCAACCTTAAGGACTAATGCAATGCGAACTACCGGACCTGACAATGGTGCCTGACAGTGGGATCGAACCCACGCCTCCAGGGGTTATACCAGATCCTCGAGTTGTTATGTTTATATTAATGTCAGGTAAACACAATAGCGGTCAGGTAAGACTTTCGGCTAATAAAAAATTCAAGGGTAAAGGTATGGCTCTGATTCAACAGGAGACAACCCAATACAACAAAAACCTAAGGATTCCGAATTCCAAAGATTGTCAGATCTAAAAATTTGAAATCCAAGGGTAATTCTCAGGTGACCTGGCCGTATGAGTCTAAGGGACAACCGTTCGCGTTTTCTACTGTCTCGTTGTATCAATGCTCCCATGGGCCTTATCAGATTGACGACAGTCAGAAAAAACATTAAGTTCTTCACATGCGCTCAATCATGACAAGACCTGAGTGGTGCCGACAAACCGTCCGATCCAAATTTTTAAAGACTAAAATTATTGTTCAATATGAACCTGTATTGTTCATGCACTGGTGATTTTACGGTGAATCAAAACATATTGATTACAGGAGTCAACCTAGAGATTACAGGGTTTTCCGATATAATGTCTTATTTTTCCGCTTAGGTCGTGAAGTCGAGACTTTGGTCCTCAATCTTTTATTAATCCGGTAGAGACATGGTCTAGTCGAACAGACTTATCGGAATGGAATAAACCATGTTAAAATTAGGTCAAATTTTTTAGATGTCAATGAATTGACAAACTTTTTTTTTTCCTCGTATCGACATTTGATGTACTTGATAGATTCCAGGCCAGTTTTGATTGGTCGTTCTGCTGATGTCAGTGGACGCGTCACAGAGGCTCATCTTGATTGGGCAGGATCTGTGGTCGTGTATAGTCAATAAGCGTACTGGAAGCGATCAGATAGAAAGGTTCTTTCGTATTCATTCGTGGGTAAGCATCGTTCCTGTGTCTTGGATACCTACCATTAAGGAGTGCTAAATTAAAAATTAGTGGTAAATCTAATTAGTTTAGATATCTTTAGAAGTTGATGACCTTTTTCATTTGTTGACCCTGTCTCGACAACAGAGGAACATAATTTGGATAGTGTTTAGGTTGCTATTTTGGGGTATCTGTATATAAGCCGCTATTTTCTCATTGTGCTGGATCCCCCATCTTGATTTATTTTCCCTATAGATGCTTAGAATTCCTACGTCTCTCGTTCGGCTATTTATACAGTTTAAAGTGCTCACCAGCAACCCTAATTGTCCTTCATTGGTCATCGTCATATTTATGTAGATTCTAGAAGTAGTAATTAGGCTCGTCGATGGTGCTATTGAGATGTTAAAGTATTCAAGGGGGTCTGAATAGTCCTGGTTTTTTATATGTCTGAAAATCAGATGTTCTCGCGCGTTTTGTTGTAATTTTAAGCCAGCACTTTAAATTGTGCTTTTACAATCGAGGAATCATTTGTAATTGCTCAACATGGCATGTACACACTTAATAGAGTATTAGGTCTGGATAATCGATGTATTATCGGCTCAGTGTGATTTTCAAATCGAGGTATCTGTTGCAAATTGACTTGACCAAGACCGTATAAGTATAGTCTCTTTGTATATATATAATCATTATTTTTGTGGAGACCATTTGTTAAAAATTTTGATAATTCATTTTGTTGAGCGGTATTTCTCACGCTTCATGAGCAGACAAATTACATCGAATGATAATAAGTTTTTATGTAAGAAATTTTGCGCTACAAATCCCGCGACTCTTAAACATATTATCATTATTTGAACGAATTAAAGGTTGTGTTAAATCTTAGGAAAATATTGTTTGAGAGCTAATATGTCTTAAAATATTACGGCCAATTATTAGAATCGGTTCGTATTATCCTTATAAATAGGTGCTGTGTCTGTATTAATTTTAATGGAAGATTGCCACTCACAGAAACATCAAGCCTTCACGTTTTTAAATAACTGCGCCTTTTAGAAGGGTATATAGTTATTTTTTGTTTAGTTCCCAGCGTATGCTGGTTTCCTTGAGTTCTTAAGCTTGGATGCTGGCACCTAATAATTGTCTATTCCAGTCGTTTGTTGAATACGTTCTTTTAGTATGCTGGTACAGTATTTGTGACCTATGTAGAGTTTTCAGTGGCCCCGATAAATTTCGGCTTTAAGTTGAGCGATTTTATGTGCATATTACTAAAGTCTTATGGTCACTCCATATTCCGAACTTTTAGGACATTGAAGATTGATTTTATCTACCTTTTTTCGGTTTGACTGATATTTTAATCGGTTCCATTTCTGTGTGATCAACTGACGCGTCTGCAATTTTTGTTGTGGAGCAGTTCTGAATGCCTAAACCGACTGTGACGGAGTACAATACTATTGTGCTGCAGTTTCCAAGTACTTTCACATCACCCACACAACAGACGTTGGAAGCACAATCGCAAGAGAGTGTTTTGGCATTTGTTTTTGGTATGGAAAAATTTGTATATTTTGTTATAATTGTGAACGTTCCAGTTTATCATCAAA
This sequence comes from Oikopleura vanhoeffeni, assembly GCA_004367855.1. NCBI lineage: Eukaryota > Metazoa > Chordata > Appendicularia > Copelata > Oikopleuridae > Oikopleura > Oikopleura vanhoeffeni. The sequence goes on from SCLH01001205.1 coordinate 208,595, forward strand.
AACCGGGATCACTTCGCCACACTAATTTTGATTGTATGATAAGACGAATATTAAAACCCTAAAGTTAGCGTTTGGTATCAGTTGATGCTCAATATTGAATCTACATTATTCAGTTAACTCCCTTGGAAACAAAACAGTTGGCAGATGTACTAAGAGTGCGTCTGAATTAATTGTTGAGCTCAGCATCTGAACAGTCTGTTGGTGAAGTCCAGTGAATTCAAGGTGATATTTTATTAGTTATAGCATAAAATGTTAATTTATAACTTCTTTGGGTTCTCAATAGGACAAAGTTTCCAGTTAAAATTAATCATGATAGAATCTTCCTGATGTCACGCTCATTCTTTCTTTAACGTTCACTAGAAACCTTTTCGAAGATGAACAATTATATGCTTGAATCACATAATGAAGTATGTCTATATTGCTCAAAGTTGGAAGTATCTTCCATAGCTTGGTAGGATATATATGAGGTATAAGTGAAATATTCGTGGGTCTTGGATTTCTTAAAGAAATGCAAGGATCCGGGTTATCACTACAGTTGCAAAACTCAGATTGTTCAGATTTACATATTCCGCTGTAGTCCAGTTACTTTGTGATCGAATATAACATATCCCGCCAAGTTTTGTACCAGTTAAGCTACGTCCATTTTAGCGTATCAAGTTTCATAGATGATTCACTTCTCATCTTTGGCGCCTAGTAAGGATTATGATTAATTCGAATGAAATATATTTACTGGCCAGAGTGTTATCACAGCGACGTAACTGATTTTTCCAATCCTGCAATACATTTGTGTAGCCAGGAAGAGGTATCAGCTATTCGAACCAATTCCCCTTTTACTACACCTCCCCTGACTATCTCTTGGTCATGTGGCATTATTGCATAATACATGGACCATGTTTTTTCATTTCTTCAGAGCCATTAACGGTTAAGAACACGTAATTAAGCTATAATTTGTGGGTTACGTCCGTTTCTGATTATAGCTGTTCCCCATTGAGAGATCAATCACGATTCTGTTACTGGCGCCGTGGGTGCGCGGTGGCGATAAGTGTTGTTTTAATTGTCCTATTTTCAACTCCCCAGTAGTTTTATGCATCCTGTAATAGAAGGAAGTGCGTTTATAATCTGAATGGGTGTTAATGAACGTGCCGTGTCTTTTGGTACTGTAATTGGAAATTACACGTAGCCTGGCGTCCGAAAGTACCGGCGTTTTAGAGAGAATCCATAAGTTTTAAAGGATTGCAATTTATCTCCTGTTTGAAAAGGAAAATCACATGGCTTGGACGCGTTGCCATAGTGACCAAGGCGCTTAAGAGTATCAATTCACAAAGGTATCGAGTCATCCTTCGAAGTTTATTTCGACACAAAAATTTAATGGTAACGGACATTAGAGTCAAGACCAATTCAGATAGCCTGTTAGTCAGTACAATAATATCACTAGGCCTAATTTGAGACAATATGTCCAAACGTGGCCAAATATCAGAAACATCTGCTGATACAGATATGGAAAAATTTACAGTCGATCTGCCAGCCACCGATATCTGGAGAGGGGCACAGAAAAGTTTTCTTGGAAACGCCCCACTCCGTTTTTGCAAAGAAAATAATTGTCCGTTTTGGGGTCGGTCCATATACATTGGTAGGTACTAATGATTCTGTCGTATGTATTTTCTGACTGTGACGGCAACGAGATTATGTCAATAGAAGCTCACTGTGTCGATATCAGAAACGTTCTGGAAAACTTTTAAATAATACCCGCAATTGATCTACCTATTCCCCACGATTCGGACCGCTTGAACAAACCAAGTCCGGATGCAGAAATTGGCATTCAACAGCATTAGAGACGTTCTCCCAGTAGTCGACTACGCCGCAACCGACCATAAATCGGAAAAACCGGGGTTGTCCGTAACCCCAAACGACTCCAGACAGCAAACCAGCGACGTTGAGAACATTTCGTCCACAAAGACAAGACTTACTAAGTCTTTTATACATTTTTTTGTGTCTGGTCTTCGCTAGCTGTGTGAATTTACCGTTTTGTTCATTAATTTGACTGTATTTCAAAATTTAAACCTGTGACGTCCTTTTCAAGCGCTATTTAATGTACATGTACATGCCATTTCCTTTGCACTTTTCCATGGGTTACACTCAAAATTTGTTTTGACCGTGTTAATGTAAACAGGAACTGTATTCTTTTTGACGCGACAGACTTAGTCTTGCACTTTTTCAGAATTCGAGTATATAAACGGAAACTTGATAGAAGAATTTTTCTCAAAGCTCCTATGATATATATTTTGAATTGATTTTTTGATTACCAGATAATTAAACACCACAAATCAGAATTTCAAAGTCTTTTTTCGTCATTTTGAAGCCAATTGTTCACCAAAATTATGAGTCACAACGTTCAAGTCCTGAAAGAGAAATCAGCATTTTGAAGTATCTTTATACATTTTGATGTTTTTGGAACCTGAATATATGTGAAAGTCTTGGAATTTTATTAATAAAAAATAACCTGATTTGGTGTGTAACTATTATTTATATTCTAATATGAATAAATTTACTGTTTTGAGGACCATCATAGTGGCACAAGCTATGCTCCGACAAAATTGTGGTAACGGATCTTGTAGTTCCGGGTACCAGAGGTTGCCTCCAGTTGCCGCGAGGGCAGCTCTTCGATGCATCCTGAGGCAGGGAGATTCCCACGGAAAGTGAAATCTGGCGGAAGGTAAATACGCCGTCAAAGGCGAAGGAGCTCACGCTAAACAGGAGGCTGAAGGTCGTGAAGAGGCGGCAAGCAGTTGCTCAAAAGAAGAAGTCAGAATTATGGTGACGTGAGGCTAAATCATGCCGTAAATTAGAAACGCCAAGAGGCACGGCTTGTAACGTGTCTACCGCCTTAGCGGATTCTCTAAAGAAATCGGAGAAAACTACTTCTGGGGCCGCGATGGATCATTGTCAATCCCTTGATCTCCTGAAGGTTGCAATTGCGATTGCGATTCGCCGCGCCGTTTCATCATCGCACTGGTAGGCAAATGCACTGGCCAAGCGTCGAAGCACACTGCTCAATGTGCAGCAATAGGCACTCCCTGATCAGTAAATGAAAAACCTGCTGAGATCGGCCAATCATTAGCCAAAGATTAATTTAAGTTTCAATTTATTTTATTTACGTTACACTGCCTTCACCATTTTATTTTGGTACTCGTTTTAGTTAGTTTTTGCATCGTGCTTCCTGGCCTAGGTCTGGCGGGAGGTGTCGCGGTTAGGTTAGACAAGTCCAGAGCGAGCACCATAACTTGTTCGGCTCGAAAGAGTTTTGGCTATTTAGGCCCGGGCGCAAATATAAGCCATTCACAATACTCCTAAATGATTGTTCTCATTCTTTTCAACAAGAGCATATATAGTCAAGCTTGTGCGTCAAATGCATACTCAGACCCGTTAAAGGGACTAATGTTGATGGGACCTACCTGACCTGACACCCTTCAAAGTCTTGGATCTACCACTGTACAGTTCTACATACAATTGTTTGTTAAACAGAATGATAATAATTTGCACAGAAAATAATTTTAACGACGATATGTCATTTATAATATTGTTATCTAACATAATAAAATTGTTTGGTATGATTAGATCACAGGGTTATAACTTGAAATTAGATTTCATTGGTACTGAATTGGGAGCGAGCATATATGATATTAGGTGAAATAATTACAATATGACTACTTAAATGGATTCAAACAAGTACCCTTGTTTTATGAGGAATTTTAAATCTGCACACCTCAGCCTGCGCTATTTTTTATAACCCACCGTCCGCATCATGTTTTCAAACGCTATTCAATACTTATAATTATCTAAAAGATTATTTTGAGCAGGGGCGAATTTCAAAACGGTTTATTATTTTATAAAGCAGTAGTCTTCTGCCATTAGCTGACTACATTCCAAAAATTTACTGAAAGTAAAATTTTCAAGGCTATAATAACACCATATATTAAAAAATGTTTAGTCTGTAAAATTTTGCTGTTCGTACCAGGGAGCGGGTCGACGCTCGATACGACCGGCACGGAAAATTTCAGAAAAAAATCGACCCGACCCGACATGAATCATGTCACATGATCAAAATTTTCAATAATCCAATTCCTGGTTTTACCTTATCCTAGGATCATCCAATCACCTCCGCCAGCTCTTTTGAAAGTGATCTAAACTTTTGTTTTAGTTGCAGTACTTAGTCGCATTTTAATAGGGTTCTGAGCAGAGTAATCAACAATGGAACTCAACAAAATGGAACGGGTCCTCGTGAATTGGAATGGAATGGCAACGCGACTCCGTTCCTTCGGAATCCGGCGTTCCGTTTTCAATTTTTTCCAAAGTTCTTGATTTGAATTTCTATAAATATTTCTATATTTTCAAATTTCAGTTTAAAACAAATTTCGAAATGAATCGAATAAGATATTTGTGAAATTTCACTTCCTAAAAAAATATTCTCGAAGTAAAAACTTTTTGGGGGCTCATTTTTCAGAAAAATTAAATTAGAATATAAAATCTCCCGTTATCGGCCTTCGGCCGAGTGTGGCGGCTATCTTGCAAGCAAAATAATTAATTTATTTTTGATAGATATTAATTAATCCCTCTTGTTGGATATCTGATCTTCGGTTCGGATTGTGTAGCGTCATTTTCCACATAATAAAAAATTAATATGAGTTCTCTTTATCGGCCTCTGGCCGCAATTTTGAGACTGTAAAACTTCTTATCAGGAAAAAATCTCAAACTTATTAACATTTTATTAAAAATTCGTACAAATTTGAACATAAATTTAAATCTCTTTAAATTTTGAGAGAAATTTTGTCAAATGTTGACAAAAATATATAAGTTGAGAAAATTTATTAATTTTGAGAAAAAATTTATTTAAATTTGGAGAAAAATTTTTAAAGTTGAGAAAAGATCTTATAAATTTTGAGACAATATCTATTAATTTGAGAAAAATTTATTAATTATTGAGAAAAATTTTTATTAATTTTTGAACGAAAATATTTTACCTTAAAATTTTTATTAATAATTTATAAATTTTGAGTAAAATTTTTTTTTAAATAATTTAATCGATACTTCTGTCCAATAATCAAAAAAAATTTATTTAAGAAGAAATCGTATAAAATTTTTATGATAATATGGAGAGATAGAATTGGGTCTCGAATATCAAACATGTCAATTTTTCGCAAATTGAAATTTTATTTGGAGATTTAAAATGGTAAATACATTTGAAACTTTCTATAAATTAATCGAAAAATTTCTTAATTTTGGTCCATTTTCAGACTATTTCTCTATTCAAAAGTCTTTCTACTCTGGATTTTGGTTAAATTTCTCAAAATTAGTGGTTTTCTTGACTATCTTTAGCCTGCCAGGTTTTATTTTTGGGACTATTTAAAGTGACTCCGAGCAAATTTTATTTCAACTTATCTAAGCGACCGCAGAACTTTTGATGTTTTTACTGTTTGTGAGAAAAAAATCGTAATAAACTACTCGGATATATTCTAATATTCATAGTGGCGATCTTTATTATAGTTTTTTTGTATTTTGCCTTTTCTTAGAAAATTTGGTGGCCTGTTATTCGTTGATCGTTTCCGATTATATAAATTGAATTGCGGCTCAGCACCAAGAATTGTGGTCTTCATTCAGAACATACTAAGTTGCTTGTATAACTAGTTTCAAAAAATCGATGATTTGCGCTATCTCTTAAGAAACTTTTATCAAATGACAGTTTGGATTTTCAGCATTCTCAATCTAGCGGTGTATACGGTGGACTGTCATAATTTTCGCGGACGGGGGTCTAGGACTATACTTTGTGTTTGTCCTTATTATTGGGCAAACACAGTGCGGAACTACTACCGGTGTACTGGAAAATCTAGCTTATAATTGTCTAGGGATGTTACATGTTAAAAAATAAATTACCATTTCTGGGGTCGAAACCGACCTTCTAGGAGTTTCTTAATTCGACCAATCAGGACTTGCCAAATTTCAAAAATTTTTCAGAAATACGAAAAAAAAAATCCTACGTAACAGATTTCCTCAAAATGCTTTCTTCATTTTTTCTCAATTTATAGGCCCCAAAAATAGTTCCCCACTTTTTTTGCGGCCTACTCTAAACCTATCAGTGAATTATCCTATATTTTTACCAAAAATATAGTCATTTGAATAGCTTATAAATAATTTTTCTTAATATTAAAACGGAAGGTTCGGACGCGGACACGAAAGGTTCGCGGGACGCAAACAATAAACGGAAAGGCGTCCTATTTGATCTATCTGGTTCTGGTGCTGGATTGCATGTTAAAATTATCATCTGTTTATGTTGATAATTCTTAGTCAACCTAAAATACATTCCTGGGTCAATCGGTTCTTGAGAAGTGTCAATTTCGTGCGATTTTTTTGTTATCTGGCGACTGAACGGCTTTTTTTTTGAGAGTTTTATACCAATATGGCATTATCACATATATTTGGACATAATAATGTTTAATTTTGAATAGCGAATTGAATTCTGCATCAAAAACGGCTATGGACAAGTATGTCAAAAATGTTTTCAATTCACTTGTTATGATACAAACTGGAAAAGAGGGTCTTTGATTGTGTTGTTATATATATTTTGATTTATGCTTGCTTTTTATGTTTTTAGTAGCGGTTGTGCGTTGTGTCACATGATGTGGATTTGATTAGAAAATTATCCGTGTGGGGTCAAATGATATAATTTAAATCCATAATCGTTTATATTTTGAATTTTTTTGTGCTTAAATTTTCCTATTTTAAAAATGAAGATATCTAACATAATATAAATACAGAGAATAGTCTCATTTTACGAAAAGTTCCTTTTGTAATATTTACGAATAACCCAATTAAATTCTGTTGATTATATAATAAATCCGTAACGTTTTTGTGGTCAACAGTATTTGCAAGTTTGAATCAACTTTAGTAAATAAACTTCCGCGGATTAATATCCTTGCTGGAGACAAATTAAAGACGTTATAGGAATAGCGGTTCTCCGTTGTTTTTTCACGAGCTAAATAATACGATTTGAAATATAACTTGACATATTCAAATCAATCACCAGTGTCCTACGGAACAATAAGTTGTATTTGTTTTTAGTTTCCAACATTCTCAATACATAAATTGTATCCATGCTGTCAAAGTAATCAAAAACTGCCTTGGCAGTCAATGCTGGTGGTTATGTGCTAACACTGTAGCTAGTTGTTGATCTGTCAGACCGCGCTTATATTTGCTTTAACAGGGTGTTTTATGGCGTTCGTTTCAATGATAAGATAGTCTAGAATCAGCTACAGAACATATGGGACTTTCAGTGTTTCGCTTCCAGAAAGATCAACATTAAGATATATTTGTGCTGGTCCCACAAACCAGATGCGGAAGGGTTCTCTGATTGGCGAGTGGACAATCAGTGAATCTGACCTTTCAAAATCTGACGTTATTATGTTTTCAGGCTGCTCAATAGGATGTATGCTTCTTTCCGAGTTTGGTTCAAGAGATATGCTTTTGCCAGGCTGGGTAACTCCTCCAAATTAATCGTTTTATCTAGTGTTTTAGCGCGTGTTCGATATCCCCATAATGTTGTATGGAGATTTTTTGGAGTTATGACATGTAGCAAAGGTCTTTTGACTAATGGACCGCTGAATTTAACGGCGTGTTAATCACTAAGACAATCACTTATACTCAGCGAGTTGGGGATTCGAACACGCGCTTATAGAGAAAGAACGTTTTTGAGTATTGGATTCCCGATTGGGAAATATTGATAGTTAGAATACTTGTATTTTATCTCCACAGAGGAACGTGGGCAGTAATGCCCAGAGGGTGCGGCGTTTCACTCTATTAAGAGAAGTTTTTACTACGCGCTTACCGAAGTGCTATCTCAAACTTTTGGTGGAATCTATTACCAACTCGACTCCTGGAGGCGCTTAAATTTTTATTTATTGGTGTTGCGATATCTTATCGATTTTAACTTCACTTTTACAATGCTTGGGTAGTCTTTTTCACAGGTTCCTTAGGGCTCATTGGGTGCTAAATTTATTTGTATTTTGTCTGATCGTGGTTGTTACTCTTGAAGCTTAGAAGCACTTTGTCTCGTCTGAAATCCTCTGTTTTCAGCATGAAGTTTTAGATGTATGTTTTTTTGAAAGTTGAGTATATCTGCGTGAAGTAAATATAATAATACGCCTTTCCCTAATATGATTACTTTGATTTTAATTTTGTGTCCAAAAATCAAAGATTTACAATTCATAGATTCGAAAGAAAATTCTTTTGGCTTATTGAGTTCTTTATTTTTGTTGTATTTTTTGTTTTCGTTTATGGTTATTTTCGCTTCTTTTATTTATTTTTTTTGTTTATTCATTTTTCTGTTTTTGTTTTTTATTTTTATTTAGTCAGATTGTTTTTGTTTTTTTCTTTTTTGTTTTTTGATTTTCTCACCGTCAAAACTATTTTTTCAATTCTTTTTCTCTTAATCAATCTTCATTCATTTCGGGAAAGTGTATTAAAAAGTTTAGTGCGTTTTATGTAAGAATCAATCGGATAATATGAAGCTTTTACTTTGACTAAATCAACTGAAAATTTTTGAATTACTTAGATTTGCTGAGTAGGTTTGATCATTTATTTAACTCTTTGAATTTTGAGCGCTTTGTGGCAGAAACAAAATTGTGGTGTTATTGTGACAAGAGCTGAAGCTAAAACAAAATAATAATTTGGATTGAACATTTGTTAAGTATATAAGGACAATAAATTGAAGCAGATCTCATTTTGTACAGATAATAGTAATTTTTTAGGTTGGGTTTTTCTGAAGAATTAACAACGGTTTATTATTTTCAGCATAAGTTACAGTTTTTTATCAAATAATACGCGGTTGTGTAGAAATTCGCATCCATATACGTGCACAAACATTTTTACAGTAAGTTTTGTTTTGATTCTGTTCTTTCTGGCCGGATTTGCGCGTGGTAGCAGCTTATTGCACAGCTTTTTTTTTGGGAAGCTTTTGGGTTTGCTAGTAGTGTGGTGGTAGTTGAGTTGTGGTCTTTTTAATTAAAAAGAAAAGGTTGATTCTCCAAATTTTTCTGCTTGATTTCGTTTTTCTCGCTCGATCGAAGCAAGATTCTCTTGCCGCTTACAATTTAGTCAGTCGCAGAGTATTGCGATGTTCAGTTTTTTTATGAATCAAAATTCCACGGCCGGTTTTTTTATATTGACTATTGTAAAAGCTTAAAATATGTCAACGGTTTTCTTGAAAATTATCAATTTTACGGCAATTTTTTTATCGTTTTGTCAAAGTTTAAGTGCGATGAAAAAAGACTTTTTCCGTTAGATTACGAATAGTCGTCTAGGTTATATTTTTTTATGGGCACAAATTTGTCTGTGACTTTCCATGAGTTACTATTGTCTACGCATAATCTTAGCCCAGGAAGAAATCTATGATTCAAAGTTAGCTGGTAATAAATACCACAATCTGTAGTTGGTTCGTTGTTTCGAAATCTGATGCATTGTTGGGTTAAATTGAAGCAAAAAAACTGTTTTTTATGGCCTTTATTGTTGGGATGACCCTCGGGCAAATGCTTATCCGGGTCCCTTGATCTTTGACTGGTTGCACAGAACTAATACTGGTTTATTTGAATAGCGATCCTTTAAGTGGATTCAAGGGCATCAACAGGTTTTCCGCTAACTTAAACATTTTGGTTTAATCTCCTTTTTTGTGTTAAATCAGCGGATTCAAGGATTATTTCAGTAAATTCCCCATATTTCGAACAAAAATTCTGTGTATTAAAAAATTTTGTCTTATGTTTCGATGAAAAAATATCGTTTTATGACTAATGAAATAAAGAACTTCTTTATTGCAGTTATATTTTTGTCCATATTTTCAGAAAGAAACTTATTTGAATATGCATAATCTTAGATAAGGTTATGGTTCCGATGTCTGTATATGCGACCAAGTTATCCCTAACGGTCAAACTGTCAAATTGCATAAATATTATTAAACCGTTTGCAGTGTATTGCATAATAATCTTCATCTAGTTACTGTTGATATGTAGTTCTTTCTGGAGAAGGAATAAAAATTTGAGATAGTTGTATTGGCTTTCTGTTTGCAGTGTGTTAAATAATCTTAGTAAGGTATGTGTTTCCTATTCCAACACTTGGCGGGTGGCAATTGAGGTATTTTTTTAAGATCGAAAGTATTTGATTTTTATTTTTCGTTAATAGCTCTTCAAACATATTTCTTCTATTTTACTGGTTGGCCCTTTAAATTATGCCCATGAGCGGAATAGTTCATCAAATTGGGTTGTGCTTAGTACGTTTTGTCGGTTCGAAATGTCTGCGCCATGTCAATTACCATATATGCTTAATTAACGCTAATTAAAACGAATTAAGGTATGTGACAAGCTTATTTTCGTCGCTCGTTCAAATAGATTATCCTGAGCCACTCAGGTTCGCTGCGTGAT
>SCLH01001205.1:219075-229467 GCA_004367855.1 Oikopleura vanhoeffeni
CACTCGCGGGCGTACATCTCCGCCTTACTACGGAAGTGCTTACAGGAATCGGACAGGTTGTTTCAAAAGTGAACACCATTTTCGTATAGACTATTATTTTATCTTAATATCTCCAGAAAACGGTTACATTTCCGATAAAACGCAGAATTCGTTCTATTATAGGTGTAATACAAGTGATGCGTGAACCCGACAAAATAAAGTTAACCTGTAGGACTTTTTCTTCAAGAGCTCAAGAGTTAAGGGCTCTTAATTCGACCAGTTTGCTATCTTTAGCTCATAATAAAGAATGGCCATTTGGATTATGTGATAGTTATAAATAAGACACAGTACATTTGTGTAAAAATTAAGAAATCCAAAATGTTCTGTCGAAAAATAAATTTTTTCACAGTGGTCGACAATCACCTGTGACCAGGGGTCGCACAAGATTTGGAATTTCTGTCCTGTCCTGAGGCGGGCAAATTCAAAATTTTCTGTCCTGTCCTAACCAGTCCTGTCCTGTCCTGAGGGGGGATTTCTATGATTCTGTCCTAGTTCGTTGTCCTCGTCACAGTGTATTGGGAGTATAATTATTTTTAATAATGGACGATTCATAAATTTAAAAGAAAATTTTGAAGAGTTTGAAATTATTTATCAGAATATTTAACAATTTCATAGAAATCTAATTTTTTTATTATTTAAACTTTTTCAAAATTTGACCCAGGTCGGGTGAATTTGTTTGGGAATTTTCCGGGTCGGGCCAGTTCGGTCGAGCGTCGACTCTGGTTATTTTTTCAATTTCAAGAAATTTAAAAATAACAAAAATTTCCAAATCTGATTGAAATCTCTTAAATGTTAAAAAAAAATTTTGAGTACTTAATTAAAGAATAATTAAAAGCAGTTAAAAAAGAAACTCCAAAAATAGACTTTAACGTCGGAATAAAGATTTTTTATAGTATTAATTAGATAATTTTAATAGATCAGACTCGATTCACCAATAAATGATATTTTTATTTAATTTATCAATAATTTTTTTGTGCGATTCGTCATTATGTCATTTTAGACTTTGGCGCGAATTGTTTTTTCGATTTTTTCTTTCTCTTTATACCGACGAATTTTAAATGGTCAAAGTTTTGCGAGAAATGTTCAGGCATTTCACAGTGTTTTTGTGAATAATAATACCATTTTAAGAATCTTACTAAACTATTCGGTGAAATTAGCACAAAATATCGAATTCACGTTGCTGCGGTTGAATAATTGTAAAGAATTAAAATTTTTATTTTTACTAAGATATAATATAAAAAAGTATGACTGCCGGATGATTTAAACCCTAGGGGCAGGGTTACAGTCCAGCAAACAACCAACTGAGCTACTGAGACATACTATGTAACATATTACTTTGAGCTTTAAACTCAAAAAATATATTATTTCAGTGAAAAATTTTTCACGAAATTAGGACAGGTTTTTTTTATTTTCTGTACTTGTCCTGTCCTGTTCTCGGGCCTAGACAGAATTTAGGACAGTTTTTAATATTTTCTGTCCTTGTCCTGTCCTGTTGACAGGTGTACAAGGACAGGACAGGTATTGCCGACCCTGCCTGTGACCCTAGAATAGCAGCTTCTTGCTTGAGTTTTCACTATTTATATTTTTTTTAATTGCTGAACTTTTTTCAGGCTGTTAATTATGTAAAATTTTGAATAAATTCTGCACATAGCAATGTTGCATCACTTGACAACGAATAAATGATTTTGTTAAAGAAAAAAAAGTACCGTTCGATTCTTCTTAAAAAGCACAGAATTTCAAATTCATTAAAGTCCATGCCATTATTTCGTGAAAAGTGCAAATATACCGACTAAATTTGAAGAATTCTGAGATAAGTTTAATTTTCAACAGTAGGGTGGCCGAGAGATTGAAAAAAACATCAAAACGGGAAAGTTTGTTAATAAATTTATATTTCATAATATTAATACGTCTGATCGGGAATCAACTAAGTAAGAGTATTTAACGGTTCATATATAAAGTCATAATTTGGGTAATCAGTCGATCCGACATTATTTTTTACTTGCCTATCCTTGTCCTCCAGTACAGTCGGTAAATTATCGGCAACTCATATGACGCGTAATCATGCGAGATGTTTTCACACAAATTATGTTTGTGAAACACAATTTGGGTGCACCAAGCACGAGCATGTTTTCTGTACCCCAAGTTAGTTATAAAGTTAAAAAATGCATTCAGCCAATTTCGATGAAGAATCAACGAGCGTGCTTAGTAAACTCAATCAGGAAATGTTTACTGGAGACAAAAAAGTTGATTGGCAAATTTATGGTAACTACACTAAGACGATCATTTTTCATCCCATTTGTTGTCAGACTATACAAAAGTACTATATATCTAATTGTTTGAGTTGTCCTAAGAGTCCACAGGTGCTATTATGCCAATTTATAATATTTCAGTTGTTTCAAATACATTTACTACGTGTTTGAAAAAGTACAATTATTGTTCAATAATTCAGCGAGTAAAACTATTCGTTTGCATTTTATAGTCAGTAAGAGCTCACAGCAATCCACAAGCAGGCACAACATGAGACTGGACAATGAGAAGAAAAAATGTCTCACAAGTTAGTTTGACTTCAGAAAAACAAAGTTTAACTTTTGTTTCGAAATTTGGAGCAGTTTCTGATTAGTTCTCGAACAAAACTGGCTCATGATATGCTCTTGATGAGTTATTCGGGAGAGTCTTTATGCTTTTTCCCGACAATTTTAGTGAGTTCTGATAAACAGCGGACGGCTAATGGTTATATAACTATCTAAGATGATGCGGTGTAATATTCTCAAGCTTATTGGAGCAAACTAAATATTGCTAATACCGTAACGTTGCGCTAAAATTGCTATAAATAATTAACGTCGATAATACAATTTCAGATTTTTCAGAGCTAGAATTAAAATTCAAATACATCTAAGAGAGCTCGGTATTTCGATAAAAAGAGGAAATTTAAATTTTTCATTTTGTGGAAAAATGAGTCCACAAATCCGCCGATAGGCTGTATAGAAGAGGGATTTTATTTATTTTCTAATTTAATTTTTCAAACAAGCCTGAACACATTTTTTTATATTACTCTGAATTAAAGCCCTTTGAATATTTTAGACTTTCAGTAATTTTTTTTTTGAATGTGTCAGCTAATGGCAGAAGCCTACTGCTTTAAAATAATAAACCGTTTTGAAAATTGCCTGCTCAAAATATTTTTGGATAATTATAAGAAATTGAATGAGTGTTTGAAAACACTGATGCGGAGGTGGGTTATTAAAAATAGCGAAGGCTGAGGTTGACGCATTTATTTCTCATAAAAATGTACTTGTTTGAATTCATTTGTGTCATTTTGTTATTCTGTTATCATTGTGTCATTCTGTACCATGTAAATTATTTTCAGTTAATCGTGATCTATTATCAAACAATTTTATTGTTAAGATACAAATTTTAATGATTATCGGTTAAAATTATTTTCTGTGCATTATTATCATTTGTTTGTAACAAACACTTGCACTGTAGAATGTACAGTGTAGACCAGGGGTCGGCAGTTTTTTTGAAATCGTTTGCTCTGCTCTGCTAGACTATAGGTACTAGAGTGGTGACCGTAAAGGCTAGTGGGAGGTTGGCTAGTGGCTGCGGTATAAGGCTATCTGCACAAAAAAAGTAGCACGCTATTGGTGAATTAGGGCTAGCCGCTGTGGTAGAATACAGAGTGTAGTGACTTTTGATACTATAAATATTAATAATGAATAATAGTATTTTTCATATGATATTTCAATTTAAGTTATTACTTTTATGGTTAAATGAGCAGTTGGAATTTAATTTGTTGGGGATTTTATTGAAATTAGCACAAAGCGAAGTCTTTTGAACCAGGCGTTTGAAGTGTGAAAAAAGTGTGGGGACCTCGAAATCGAAAGAATTGAAATACGTAATATACACTCTGCGAGGAAAGGGACATTTTTTGAGCAGAAAAACGGTTCTTCTTCATCAGTGCGCAGACAATTAGTTTTTGTGTAGGGTTCATGGATCAAAATCAACATTTTTATATATTTCGGAAACAAAGATGCCCTTATACTCTTCATATTTGAACACTAAAGCCAGTGTTTTTAAGTGGCCGAATGAAATTTTTGTTCGGCCCGCCGGTCCAATCCAAATTAAAATGTCATTTAAAAAAACGCCGTCTTTCCCTCTCCAGCCCTGATTTCTTAACAAATTGCTTCTGAAAAGTTCTTCAGGCTGTTACATCTTGGTATTTTTATAAATTTGATCTAATTCTGCAATGTATGGTTTTTAAGAATTTTTTGAAATCTATCGAGCTTGACCTCTTCCTTATTTTTTAGTTTATTTTGATATAATTAAATATAACTTTAGTACGTTTTCGATTTTATCTTATCAAACTATTTTTATAATAAAGAAAAAATCACGCAGAAGGTACACACAAAATGATTGATAGTAAGTTATAATTTAAATTTAAACATCTCAATATATCAATTCCTTATACGATATTTAAAATGTCAGTATAAACAAGAATTACCATACTACCCACCTCCCTAGCACCTACCAACACCGCTCTATAGATATATTGGATCGCGGACAACTGGAAGAATTCATTCAATGTTGGCGACACTTGTATTTCAAATAATAGAGCATTGTTTATTTTGGAATTGAATTCATAATGTTAATGAAAACCAGGTTTTTGGATGAAAATTAGTGAGTTTTACATGTTGCGATGTTCGGACTTGCTGTCCGGGTAGAAACAATCATTGTTGAAAATACCAAGCCTTGGACACCAATTTGAGGGCGCCCGAAATCGGAAAAATCCATTTAGTGACCAATTGTTTTCGTGAACAGTTTATAGTTTTCATTCCGTACGATATGATTTATTCCAATTCTCAAGATACTAACGAGGAAGATTATTTTAATTATTATCAATCTTCGATATTTATAAAAAAACGGAATCTGCAAGTTCGGTCTATTGACGCAATAAGGCGTTAAAATAAGGATCAAACGCGAACGAGCGTAACATGAACTGTGCTAATCTTATAAATTTTGCTAATTCATTTTATTTTATTAATAAATTAAATATTTTATAACTTCCAAAAATTTTCAGTCTTTCGATATCACATTTGAAACAAGTACTGCAGCTGGAGACGAACCTAAATTCGAATGGATCATGGAGATTATTTGAAAAATACTATTTAATTTCTTGCCTGTATATGTGGCCACCATAATGACTCTTAGCTTATGTTTCAGTTATGTAGACAGCTAGTCAGATAATTTCAGTGAATAGCAGATTCAGTCTATTTGGACAAATGATTTGAAATTAGTTACTGGCAAAATATTATTTCCGTTTAAAAATGGATATTAAAATCCATTTTGTTAGGTAAATTAAGTGTTCTTGAACTATTTATTTTTGTGAAGCTGTATTTATTATTTTTTATGTCATCTTCCTTGTCTAATTTTCTGAATTAAAATTTGTGGAACAGAATAAAAAAAATAACTATTTTTCGTCCAGATGTGTTGGCAGTACATCTTTCTGCGACTTTCAAAAAACATTTATTTTTAAAACAAAATCAGCAAAAAATTACTGTATTTAACATGGAAAAAAGAGATCGATGACATTGAATATCCTCTTTAGGAAGAAGGTTGATTATTTTCTAGTTTCTGGCTTAGTAACAGTTTATGTACTTATAGTTAAGTACGAATGTATCTAGATCCAGCTAGAAAATAAAAACCTTCTTTCCTAATAGGGATATATGTAAAGATAAGGCTTTAAAATGGTTCTCATAAATATACTGCTTTTATGAGGTGAAAGTTTTTTTTATTATTTAGCTCCAGATGACAAATGGTGAAATTAATTGCACTCAAACAGAAATTAAATGTTTTGATAAAGAGTTAGCAAAATTTTTTAAGGTGATAAAAATAATTTTAAGAACAAATAAAATGTACGTATAATATTTGAATTAAATCTAACAAACAAAGCTATTTTCGCTTCAATATTATGGGTTTCACGATCGGTAATGGTCATTATGCATGGAAACAATGGAATGAAAAATCAGATGATTGTTGTGGTTAGAAATGTTTCTCTTCTGTTATCAATAAATTATCACAATCTTCTATCGGTACTAAAATTTGTATCACATTGTAGCGGGCCTTAATTTTATTTTTTTGCCATGTGTTCACGCATCAACTCAATTTTATAACATTTTTTATTAGTAATATAACTACATGGTATTATAAAGTCGTTCGATTTATTTTCAAATCATCGTCAGATATTTGTTTGTTGACTGCGAACTTTTTAAATATTTTTCAGCAGCGTTAGCATCGTAATAAATTGCTGGCAATCAATTTATAGTGGCGTCCATGTGGATCTCGAATTGATTGGTAAATTAACTCAATGTTCTTAGGTATTTGTCAGATTTATAGTGTAATAACAAGTGATGCGTGAACACGACAAAAAATAAAGTTCAAACTGTAGGACTTTTTCTTCAAAGAGCTCAAGAGTTAAGGGCTCTTAATTCGACCAGTTTGCATCTCTTTTAGTATAATAAAGAATTGCCATTTGAGTTATTGTGATAGTTATAAATAAACGGACAGTACATTTGGTGAAAAATTTTCAGAATCCAAAATGTATCTGTGTTAAAAATTTTCACAGTGGTCGACACTCACCGTGACCAGGGGTCGGCACAAGATTTGGAAATTTCTGTCCTGTCCTGAGGCGGGCAATTCAAAATTTTCTGTCCTGTGTCCTAACCAGTCCTGTCCTGTCCTGAGGGGGAATTTCAATATTTTCTGTCCTTGTCCTGTCAGTCGTGTACAGGTATCTGGGAGTATACTATATTTTAAAATAATGCGATCACTTCAAAATTTAAAGAAAATGAAAGTTTTGAAAATTATTTTCAGAATATTTAACATTTCATAGAAATCTATTTTTTATTATTTTAAACTTTTATCAAAAATTTGACCAGGTCGGGTGAATTGTTTTGGGAATTTTTCCGGGTCGGGCCAGTTCGGTCGAGCGTCGTAGCCTGGTTATTTTTCAATTCAAGAAATTAAAAATAACAAAAATTTCAAATCTGATTGAAATTCTTAATTAATGTTAAAAAAATTTTGAGTACTTAATTATAGAATAATTAAAAGCAGTTAAAAAAGAACTCCAAAAATAGACTTTAACGTCGGAATAAGATTTTTTATAAGTAATTTAATAGTTATCATCAGACTCGGATTCACCAATAAATGAATATTTTTATTTAATTTTATCAATAACATTTTTTGGGTTCGTTTTATTGTCCGATTTATTTTCTTCTCTTATACCGACAGTTTTAAATGGATACAAGTTTTGCGAGAAATGTTCAAGCATTTCACAGTGTTTTTTGTGAATAGATAACCATTTTAAGAATCTTACTAAACTTTCGGTGAAATTACGCACAAAATATCGAATTCACGTTGCTGCGGTTGTGAATAATTGTAAAGATATAAAATTTTATATTTTTACTAAAGATATAATATATAAAAAAGTATGACTGCCGGATGATTTGAACCCTAGGGGCAGGGTTACAGTCCAGCAAACAACCAACTGAGCTACTGAGCCATACTATGTAACATATTATTTGAGCTTAAACTCAAAAATATATTATTTTCAGTGAAAAATTTTTCAAGGACAGAAATTAGGACAGGTTTTTTTTCATTCTGTACTTGTCCTCTCCTTTCTCGGGCCTAGGAGAATTTAGGACAGTTTTAATATTTTCTGTCCTTGTTCCTGTCCTGTTGAAGGTGTACAAAGACAGGGACGAGGTATTGCCGACCCTGCCTGTGACCCTAGAATAGCAGCTTCTTGCTTGAGTTTTCACTATTGTATATTTTTTTTAATTGCTGAACTTTTTTCAGGCTGTTAATTATGTAAAATTTTGAAAAATTCTGCACATAGCAATGTTGCATCACTTGAGGAACGAATGAAATGATTTGTTAAAAAAAAAAAAAAGTACCGTTCGATTCTTCTTAATAAAGCACAGAAATTTCAAATTCATTAAAGTACATGCCATTATTTCTGAAAAGTGCAAATATACCGACTAATTTGAAGAATACTGAGATAAGTTAATTTTCAACAGTGAGGGTGGCCGCGAGAATTAAAAAAACATCAAAACGGGAAAGTTTGTTAATAAACTTTAATATTTCACTAATATTAATACGTTCGGATCGGGAATCAACATAGTAAGAGTATTTAACGGTTCCATTCGATAAAGTCATAATTTGGGTAATCAGTCGATCCGACATTATTTTTATTTGCCTATCCTTGTCCTCCAAGTACAGTCGGTAAATTACTGCGCAACTCATATGACGCCGTAATCATGACGAGATGTTTTCACACAATTTGTTTGTTAGACGCAATTGGGTGCACCAAGCACGAGCATGTCTTTCTCTGTACCCAAGTTAGCTAAAGTTAAAAATGCTTCAGACCAATTTCCGTGAAGACATACGAGCGGTGCTTTAGTAAACTCAATCAGGAAATGCTATACTGGAGACAAAAAAGTTCATTGGCAAATTTAGGTACACTAAGGACGACTCATTTTTCATCCATTTGTTGTAGACTATATCAAAAGTAACTTATAGCTAAATGTGTTGAGTTGTTCAGAGTCCACAGGTGCTATTATGACCATTTCAGTTGTTTCAAATCAATTTACTACGTGTTTGAAACAGTACAATATTGTTCAATAATTCAGCTGGTAACAAATCGTCGTCATTCTTATAAGTCAGTAGAACTACAACCTCAGCGGCACCAACATTGAGACTGGACAATGATGAAAAAAATGTCTCAAAAGTTAAGTTTGACTTCAGAAACAAAATTTAACTTTTGTTTCGAAATTTGGAGACAGTTTCTGATTTTTCTCGAAAAAACTGCTCATGATTAGCTCTTGATGAGTTATTCGGAGAGCTTACTGCTTTTGCCGACCATTTTAGTAGAGTTTCTGATAAACAGCGGACGGCTATAGGTTTATACTTCAGAGATTGTGGGTGTAAAATCAAGCTTATTGGAAGCAAACTAAAATTGCTTAACGTAACGTACGTTGCGCTAAAATTGCTAATAAAGTAACGTAACGTAATACAATTTCAGATTTTTAGGCGATTAAAGTCAAAACAAATAACAGAAGCTCGGTATTTCGATAAAAATATTTTGTGGATAAAAATGAGTCACAAATCCGCCGAAGGCCGATAAAGAGGGATATTATTTTCAATTTAATTTTGTTGAAAATGAGCCCCAAAATCGGGACCGAGAGGCCAGAAAACGGCAGATTTATAATGTCAATAATTTAACTTTAATTTTGAAAAATGAGCCTCAAAAAAGTTTACTTTCGAGAATATTTTTTTAGGACTGAAATTTCAAAAATATCTTATTCGATTCATTTCGAAATTTGTTTTAAAATGAATTTGAAAATATAGAAATATTTATTGAGAAATTTAAATCAAGAACTTTGAAAAAATAAAAACGAACCGCCGTGATTCCGAAGGAACGGGAGTCGCGTTCCCAGTTCCATTCCATGCGAGCGACCGTCTTCCATTTTGTTGAGTTCTATTTGATACTCTGCCAGAAACCCTATTGAATGCGACTAGGTACTTTTTCTTAACAACAAAAAGTTAAACAAAAAAAACAAGATCACATTCAAAAAGCTGGGGGCGTTAGTATTGGATGCATCCTAGGATAAGGTTGAAACCAGGAATTTGACCTTTACTCTACCCCCCACCAAATTTGATCATGTGACTTATGATCAGTCGGTCGGGGTCATTTTTGTTCTGATCTTTCCGTCGAGGTCGTGATCGGAGGGTCCCCGCTTCTCTGGTACGACAGCAAACTTTTAACACTAAACTATTTTTTCAATTATGTGTTTTAATAAGCCTGTTGAAATTTTTACTTTCAGTAAAATTTTTTTTGAATGTAGTCCAGATAATGGCAGAAGCTCTACTGCTTTAAAATATAAACCGTTTTAAAGAAAATTGCCTGCTCAAAAATTTATTGGATATTAATAAGATTTTGAATGAGTGTTGGAAAACCACGATGCGGAAGGTGGTTATAAAAAATAGCGCAGGCGAGTGACGCAATCTTATTCTATAAAAAATGATACTTGTTTTGATCCAATTTGTGCATTTGGTTAGTTTGTTATCATTGTTCTCTGATACCATATCAATTATTTTTCAAGTTGAATCGTATCTAATTTCAAAACAATTTTATTGTTAGAATACAAATAATTTATGAATACAGGTTAAAATTATTTCTGATTGCATATTATCATGTTTGGTATCTAAAAACAAATTGCACTGCTAGAATGTAACAGTGATAGACCAGCTGTGTGAAGGGATGCTAGCTCCTCGAGAAATGCCGATACGGCACCAGGC
>SCLH01001205.1:229488-266217 GCA_004367855.1 Oikopleura vanhoeffeni
AGCCCACCATTTTTTTCCGGTTCGCTCTGCTCTGCTCTAGCACCATTTTTTTTTCGGTTCGCTCTGCTCTGCTCTGCAACAAAAATAATTTTAAATATAATTTTCCCTTTATCGGCTTCGGCCGATTTGGGCTCATTTTTCAGAAAAAATAATTTCAATATATGACTATCTCCCTTATCGGCTCCGGCGATTTGAGGCTCATTTTCAACGAAATTCAAGTTCAAATATAATTTGCCCCTTTATCGGCCTTCGGCCGATTTGGGGCTCATTTTTTAACAAAATTAAATTTCAAAATATACTAATCTTCCTTTATCGGCCTCCGGCCGGATTTGGGCTTCATTTTTCGACAAAATTAAATTCAAAATATAATATCTCCCTTTATCGGCGTTCGATAATTTTTTTCATTTTTTAAAATTGGCTGGAAATTGTTTTTCGAAATTTTGGTTCTGAACCAATTTTCCGAAATACTTTCGAAAAAATTCATGTTTTGAGATTTCAAAAAGTTTTTCATACTCTACGCCACTACACCGCCGTGTCTCAAATTAAATGTAAGGTCAAGTTAACGGCACAACCTCACGGTGGAAAAATTAGCTTCCGGGACCTCAGGAAGTGGTTTTGAAACAAATTTTTTGCAATTTGGGGGCACCCCCTGTTATTCTCATATCGAAAAACGACAATAAACGCAATCTCAAGTAGAGTTTTGTTAATTTTGGGTCTGCTCTGCTCTTAAAATTTTGATTAAAAAACGTTTGCTCTGCTTTCTACCTGATTTTTTCAACCGTTTGTTGCTCTGCTCTACCTTTGATTCCGTGTCTGCTCTGCTCTGCTCTACCTTGATTTCAAATCGTTTGCTCTGCTCCTGCTTCTATCCTGATTTTTCAAAACGTTTGCTCTGCTCTGCTCTAAAAAAGTAGAGCAGAGCAGCAGCGGCTGAGCAGAGCAGAGCGTAGAGCTATATTAATTAATATATGTCTGGATGTATGCTAGACGCTAAGGGAACCAAGAAGAATTAATTAACGGTTAGATAGTTTATTAGACAGTAATCAAAAAGGAATATAAAGATTTGGTGCACACTAATTATATAGTATTGAGATTAGGGTTCATGACGCAGGCATTACTATGTAATTCTGCTGGTAAGTGATAATTTTACATATATCCAACCCCCACAAAACATCGAAAAGTGTCGTGCTGTTTAATTAGTTCTTCAAATTGATTGATATTTTTATTATTTATTTATTCTCCTTTTTGTTTTGAAATATTTCTTATCTATTTTTTTTTTGTTTTTTTGATGAGGGGAAGAATTTGTTTATCATTTTGAGTGGAATTATTTTTTTTAATTTTTGAAGCTTAAATACAGCTTTTTCTCTACATATTTTTTTCTTCTATTTTTGTACCACAAGGAACAATACTTTTCAATTTCGTCGGGTTATTGATAGTTTGTTATCAGTCAAAATAAGAATTTAAGATTAAGAATTTTTGATGTTTTGAAAATCGTGTAGATCGGTTTTTTAATCGTCCTGGTCTTGAGCAAGATGTAAGTTTATTCGGATTGCTCTCATTTTTACAGCAGGAAAATAAAATCTTAAAGTTTTTTTTTGTTTGTTTTTTTTCTTTATAATTTTTTTGTTGATTATTTTTAATTTTTCGTTTTTTTTTCCATTTTTTGTTGGGCTTGTTTCAGATAATTATGATGTTTTTTTTTCGACTACAATTTTCGTTTTTCGAATTGTAACGTATAGTAAGGTAACTCTTTTGTCTTTGTTCGGCCACATTAAAAGATTGCTAATGCAATTAATAATACAGTATTTTTTTGAATAATTAGACTTTCAAATCATTCTTTCCATTTTTGAATCCTTTTTCGTTTCCTCAAAAACTGATTATTTAGCCTTAAATATTTATTATTCAGATGACTTTTGACTCGATTCCTAATTCTCATTGAAATTTGTTCGAAATTGAAATTTTTTGTGAATAATTCTTAATTGTTCGTATGAAATTTGTTTTCACATTTCAGATGAATTGAATATTTTTTATATCAGAATTGTAAGTTTAATATCTTACTGCTACCCATAAGCGTTCCAATGTTGATTTTTGATTCTGGATGCGAGCGGTAGGTTCTGGTTTGATTAAATCTCTCGTGATCAAACTTTTGAGGAAACTTCACGCATTTTCTTCGAGTCTTTTTGCAAAATATTTAATTTTATTAGACGATTTATATGAGTGAGTATAATTCACAAAAATATGTAAAATAAGGTTGGAAAGTAATAACGTTTGAACCTTTCTCGGAAATCGTAATACATCGATATGTTCAATACTACATGAAATCTTACGACATGAATTATAACTGCGTATCACATTACAAACAATACAGTTGCTTGCTATAACTTGAAGCTTTGTTTCTTGATAAAAAATTCTATTTTGTCAAATCCTTTAGTTGACGTGGTAATGTCTCTCAACCATAAATTTCTCGTTCACATTTAGTGACTCACACTTTAACTTCTCAAAAGACTTATCTGCCGCAAAGAAATTCACTTTTATTGGATTTTGTCTTTCTTTCACTAGTTAAGTTTGCTGGTTGTTTTACATGCTTACCAATTATTGAAAGAATAAGACGTTCTATTGAAATTCATATTTCAAACAGTTTCGAAATAAGTGCATCATTTTTGACTTATTTCGGCGGATTCAGCGGGTACCCGTCTCTTGGAAAAGTATTTATAGTCGACTTCATATTATTAGTTATTTTTCATTGAATTTTCGTATTTCTATGTAGTTATTCAACTCTTAATTCGACTTCATTTTATTACTCATTTTCCATCAATTTACTTTCAAAGTTGCTAACGTGGTCGGTTTTTTTTTCACACAAAAATATTTCGCACTGAAAGAAGTTTCCAGGTTTTGTGTCAATTTCTCGCATTCTTGTTAATTTGCGTCAAGGATCAGTAGGTATTTCTGGTGTGTATCTATCGGTACGGGGATATTGTTGATAGAAAAAACGCTTCTCAAATGGCTTCAAAAATTTTATTTCACAAACAGACATTCTGCTTACAAAATCCAAGGTTTGCATAATAATTGTCACAGCGGATCATGATTTCAAGAAATTTTGAAATGTCTGAGCGTTAATTTATTTTTTTTAAACAGTTTAAAGTGGAATTTTTGGTTATTAGAATGAAACTGTTAATAATTCTACACTATTCATAGCTGGATACTACGAAATTTTCTGAAATATGGCGTAGACAAAAGAATGACTTAATTCTTGAGGCGCGGTTTCTCATTTGGTAGAAACTAAACTGTAACACATTGAGTTACATTTTGAAATTACATTATAATTGTTTTAATTAATGCACCATGCTTGAATAATTTTTTGGCCTTCAATTTTGCATTTAAGTTTGATTTCTTGATATAGAAAAGATATACAGAGATTAAACAAGAAAAACGGAAGAATTATATAAGATTTTCAGAAATTTACGGTTTGTGGTAATGGTGGAAGCACTTATAATGATATGGTAGAAATGATCCAATTGTTAGTAAAATGTTGATGTGTGTTTTTCGTGGACAAGAATCTTGTTGGAGATATGTCGGCTGGGTTTGTGAGCAAAAGTAAAGCAGAGTGGTTGTGAGGTGTCTTGAATTGTTGCTCGGAAGGATAGTTCCTAGAAATAATGGGTGTTGAGATGAATTGTGTCATTTTGATCGAAAATTCACCTTTGGGGAAATTATTTTCCTAGATTTTCTTTTGCTCTATGTAAGAAATCCACCATTGACCTCGAAAAATTTATTTTATTATTTTTCAAAGTTTTTGATAAGTCATTATTATTCATTCCCGAAAGTTTGAATGAAAATTCATTATTATCATTTCAAAAGTTATATAGTTCTTTTATCATTTTCGAAAATTCGAAATTTCATTTATTATAATTTCCGGAAGCTTGGTGAAATGTTATTTAGCCCTACCTCGTTTATACTTGACAATCTTATAAGCCAAATCGGCTAAACTGATATCATTTTTTTCATTTATCGGAAAGCTAAATTTTGGGGTGATAGAATCGCGGTAACTTTTTTTTTAACTCCCTGGCGACTGTTGTTCATTTCCGTTGTCATTTAAGGCGGTGGTGGTTGTGACGCCTTAATTGTCTTTTTAACAGACTTCTTTATTTCGCAGTAACTACTCCTAGTTAGGATGCCTGAGTGAGAATATTCTACTTTAAGTCATCTAGACTTTTATCTATATTCATGCTCATTTTTTTTGTCAAATCGCTTTAGAACCGAGGCAACAATGATTCAACTTTTAATCTTTAACGGAACACTGTAACTGGGCCAGTATTTTTGACTGGCAGGCCTGAGCAAGCTTCTTTACCTAATTTTGGCCAGGTATGGCACTGATCTGACTTTTTGGTCATTTTCTGTTGTAACCTTAATAAAAATTGAAAAATGAATACACATTCTGCAGCCCAGATCTCTGCGCGTGTCAAAATCTTGTGCGAATTCCGGTAGGTTATTTTGCATCAGGTTTAGACTGAAAAAATGATTAACCGTAATGGCTCTTGCATAAATTGACGGGTGTAAAATTTTCTTCCGAATGATTGTCATTTTTTTACTCTTATAATTTTTTCTGGGCTTTAGAATATGTTGGCTTAAATTTTGAGTTGATTCGGACATTATTTTACAGATTAACTGTTCTCGCGGGTTTTAAATTTTTTCACTTTTTTCTATTGTTATTAGCTCAAGTCAAGTTCAAGAAAAAAGGTACTGTAAAACGATGGAGTAACGTCTTCAGAGAAAAACAAAATTCATTTGAAAGAAAAAATGCTTAAATTGACTGGTTTTATCAGAAAAAACATGAAAAAAATTCGACAAATTTATTTAAAATTCTATCATAAAACCAACCTAATTGAACATATTTCTCTTCTTAGTTTTTCTTTGTTTTCGATTGTTGGAATTGTCATGTCCGTGTCTTTACAAAAAACAAGTACGCTTCATACGTATGTATCGATGGGTTTCCTCTTCGTTCAGACACCAAGTATATACATGACTATACTATGCTGATATGCTAGAAGCTAAGGAGAACCAAGAGAACTTAATTAACGGTAGATTGTTTATTAGAAGTAATCAAACAAGGCAATACTAACAGTTGCGCTCACCGGACGAATTACTATCATATATTAGATTGGGGTTATCAGCGCACAGTGAATTTATTGTATTACTGGCTGGATAAGTGATTAATTATTATAATATAGAGCAGAGCAGAAGCAGAGCAAACTCCTGCCGACCCCTGGGTGTAGACCAGGCTTTGGGAACGGATGCTGCTCCTGGATGGCATCCCCAGGCCGATTGAACATCCTTAGCTCCGAAAGCCAATTGACGATTCGCCATTTTATCCCCAATTTTTGGAATGGCCGATGCAATTCCAATCACTTGCAATCTCCGAATCTCATCTAAAACTTATTTCTTTATTTGTACCGTTTTTCTCAAAATCCCATATTATAATACTTCAAATAAGTATTTTTTTTTATTCAGACCGGAAATCCCGAATTTTAAAAATTATCCTACAATTAATTGAAGTGAAAACCGGGTTTTCAAAACAAGCATTTAAATTTTGAAATTACAGTTTTTTATTATGGGTACATTTTCAAAATGACTTGTTCTTTGGCGAAAGTTTTTACCGTTACCAGAGGCAGCAACTCTTTATTGCGAGAACTCTCTCTAGTTCTGCAATACTATTATTTTTCGGTTTGATCCAAATCATTATGATTAAGTCCATCGGTCTAACAGGCTTTAAAAACCGATAATTCGACACCGCAACCAAGTAATTGATAATAAAACAATATAACTTGATAAATATTGTGGAGTAAACTACATTTGTGGAGGCATATTGTAAATTCAAACCGTGTGGGATAACTGCCATAAATTTGAAATACATTTTTTTTAATAAATTTCATGCCCAAGAAGGAAATATTCCCCCTAAATTTCAGCCTTGTTTTTATTTCTAAATTTCTGTTTAATTAAAATCGAATCAAAATATAAACAAATCCTGGAGATGGCAAAGAGGAGTAAAACCAAGACCCAATCCGTCCTGTACGGCCGCGGGGAAAACTGGGTTTAGGAACGAGGAAACTATAGAAACCACCCTGAATCTTAACACCTCCTTAGACTTGCACAATTCCCACGGTGCAGGATCGGGTTCCTTACAGTTTAGACGCACCCCCTACAACCACCGAACAAATCCATAGACCCAGCAGACAGTAAGAAAAAACCATAACAGACATCTATGTATGCTAGGAGTTTTCTCAAACAAGAAATCACGTTTTATCGAATGCCCAAGCTCTAGAATTATTTGTTTTTGACTTTTAACTCGTTAGACTTCGATTTTTTAGCCCAACTATTTGGCCGCACACCATTTAGCTATCGCATGTTATCGACGCTTCTGGATCAATATAAAGTATATGCGATTTTAACAACTTGCGAAAACAGATTCAATGACGTTTGTGCGTTGTTTTTTCTTTGAAAATTATGTTACGTGTATTACAGTAACTTATTTTTTGTCAAAAGATTTTTTAACTCACAAAGATTAACCTGTTCATTCGTTGATCAGAAAAAATCTAGTAGGACTTTTTTCCATTTTATCACTATAGCCCCATATATCACGTGGACCGTTTATTTAAGGTAAGGTTTGGTAAAATAAGTACTTACTGTTTTTTTTTCAACAAATTGCTTTAAAAATTCAATTTTTGAAAAAAGAAGTGAGCTTGGTCCCTTAAAAGCTTTTTGTTTAAGGACTTTTTTCCCATACACTCAATACAGTCCAAAAGCGAATCCACGTGAACCTTCAAATGAGAAATAAGGTTTGGGGTTGAAAAGTTAAGCATAGTGAATTTTCAAGTACGCCGAAAATTTTGGAGGCAATAAACCACCAGTTTAGAAGTTTATTGAACATATACATATTATTTCCACACACGTCCGTTGATCTTTATTTTTTGAGAGAAATAACTATTGGATTTATGACTATTTTCTAAACACTTATTTTTTGGAATTTAATTTCTCACCTGATTTTACACTTCGGACATTAGTGAATGCGGAAGAAAGTCTGTAAACAGCGGTTGCCTTTGAAGTTCTCCCCAATGTTTTTTTATGTAAAATTGTGAGAATACTTATTCTTAATTACCCTTTATCGGCTACATTGGTTTTTGATTTAATCAATAGATTACCGATTGAATTTTTTTTGATGTGTTTCAAATTTCTGTTTGTATATTGAAAATCTGTGCCTGCTGTATGTAGGACTAGCTTTCTAGAAATCAGAAACTTCACATTAATATTAATACATTGTCTGATGAAGGGTTCGCACTACGGTGCGTAGCGTCAGTATGCTCTCGGCATTCTGTCCACATTTAATGAATAACTTGAAGATAATTTAGAAGTCTTTATCACGTTCAGAAGATTTGCATAGAATCACAATATAATTATTTTTAGTATACTGCTAGAAAATCATTTGAAGTTTTAGTAAATGGTAATTGCAATATAATAAAGGTTTAACTTTCATCTCATTACTTGCACTTTTCTTCAGTCGAGTCTTAGTGCAATTTCGGAACTTTTTGTTTCTTATTTCATAATAGCCTTTAAAATTCGGTTGTCATAGCAAATTGTCTGAATTATTATTTTAAGCTATTGAATAAAGTATGAATTGTTTGGATAATTGATAACTCGCTAATATGGCCGATTTTTAAAAGGTGATGGCAAACGCTAGTGTGGCGAAAATCGGATATGGCGTACAATTCATGTCTTAAATTAGTCTTACTCGAGTTAATCGCCTGAAAAATCTGAAATATTGTATTACAACAATGGAGGAATTCTGATGCTTTCATTTTTGAGCAGGAGTTTATCTATTGAAAATTAAGCCTCAAAGAAACCACTATTGCCGTTCAATGGTGCTACAATCGCCTGAAATGCTTTTCGCATGTGAAAAGTTTTTTCTTGAAGGGAACAAGATTCTAGAACGCTGCAATTAACAAAGTATCGCAGTTCTGAATAGTCGACACATTATCATGTTTGCTATCATGTTCAATCACAGTGAGCAGTCGGCTGACGACATTTATTGTGATATTATTCGAAAAAAAATTTCATGTATAGAATAAAAAGTCAAGTTTCGGAATTGCTCCGCATATTTCGCAATATTAGCCACCCACCACCCCTATAACTCAATATTGTATTCATAGTCAGGTGGAATTTTCGCGGTTTGTAATTTTGTTTGAAAATAGAATGTCAAAAGTCATCAAGAATTTCGAACAGGGACCGAACGCAGTAACATGTGTATGGACTAGTCTTCCTAGTGTCCTGTAGTCGAGTGTTCATCGGCTCGAAAATTTCAACAAATGACCGGATATTTTTTTTACGCAAGTTTGCAATGGGAGGTTTTTGTGTTATACTAGAACGCGGCCTTACTCAGGAGATATGTTAAAACATATCTTTATTTTGTTATACTGTTGATAATTTATTCTTATTTTAGTAAGAGAATCTGCTTTAAATTGCCATTGCGATATCCCCGATTTCACACTTTTGTGATATTTCCCGGCCCTGAATCAGGAGGAGTGTGTGTTTTTAAGTATCAGTAGGGTATGGAGATATTCACACTAAAAGTGTGAATAAGTGAATATGATATCCGACGATATCCAGCTCTCTACAATGCGGCGGTTGGGAGTGTTTCACTTTTTAGAATAAACTAAGAATTTGTTACTCGATCTATGACATTTTAAAAGATATAATTTTGCTGCAATTGCATTACCATAACATCTATATGGATCGAACTCGATATTCCATGAATATGTGCTGAATCGGATTCAATATTAAAGATTTATTTGTTATTATCTCGAAATAACTTGGTTGCGTGTCGGAATTTCTGTTTTTTTAAAGCTGTGTTAGACGATGACTTCATATGAATTGGATCAAACCGGAAAATATCAAGTATTCAGATACTGTATTCTCGTCAAATTAAAGAGTTTGTCTGCTCGGTAAACGGTAGAAACTTTGCAGACAAAGTCAGTTTTTTAATGTACCATAATATAAAAAAAACTGTATTTCAAATTTAATGCTGGTTTTGAAAACCGGTTTTCACTCATATTGAGATAATTTTAAAATTCGGGATTTCCGCTCTGATATAAAAATACTTATTTGAATATTATAATAATGGAGATTTTTGAGAAAAAACGGTACAATAAAAATAAGTTTTAGATAAATGGAGATTTGAAAGTGATTGGATGCATCGCATTCCAAAATTGGGGATAAAATGGGAGGAAATCCAGTTCATTGGTTGAGAGATAAGGATGTCAAATCGGCGGGGATGCATTCCAGCGATGCAGCCACTTCACACTAGCGTCTAACACTGTACATTTACAGTGCATGTTTAGTACAGAACAATGAATAATGCCACAAGAATTAATTTTAGACCGCATATTCATAAAATTTGTATGTCTTAACAATTAAAATTGTTTGAAATATAGGATACACGGATTCAACTTGAAAATAATTTACATGGATACAGAATGACACAATATAACAGATATACAAAATGCACAAATGGATTCATAACAAGTACCATTTTTCATGAGAAATAAATGCCGTCACCTCTGCGCTATTTTTTATAACCACCTCCGCATCCGGTGTTTTCAAACAACTCATTCAAAATCTTATAATATCCAAAAATTTAGCATTTTAACAACGGTTATTAAGCAGTAGCTTCTGCCAGTAGCTGACTACATGCAAAAAAAATTTTCACTGCGAAAGTGATAAAATTTCAAAGGTGCTTGTGTTACACATAATTAATAACAATGTTTAGCTGTTAAAAGATTTGTGCTGTTCGTACCAGGGGAGCGGGTCGGACGCTCTCGATACGACCGGCACGGAAATATCAGAAAAAAATTCGACCCGACCCGATCATAGATCATGTCACATGATCAAATTTTTCAAATATTCCAATCCCTGGTTTACCTTTATCCTAGGTCATCCAATCACCTCCCAGCTCTTTTGATATAGATCGTGTATCTTATACTTTTGTTGTTTTTTGGCTTGCAGTACTAGTCGCATTTTCAATAGGGTTTCTGAGCAGAGTATCAAATGGAACTCAACTCAAATCGGAACGGGTCCTCGATATGGAATGGAACGGCGACACGCGACTCCCGTTCCTTCGGAATCTCTCGCTTCTGTTTTCACGTGTTTTTTTCAAAGTTCTTGATTTAAATTTCTATAAATATTTCTATATTTTTCAAGATTTCAGTTAAACAAATTTCGAAAATGAATCGAATAAGATATTTTTGGAAATTCACTCCTAAAAAATATTCTCGAAAGTAACTTTTTGGGGCTCATTTTCAAGAAAATTAAATTAGAAAATATAAATCTCCCTGTTATCGGCCTTCGGCCGAATTTGGGCCATTCTTCAACAAAATTAAATTGAGAATATAATTATCCCTCTTTTATCGGCCTTCGGCGGATTTGTGTACTCATTTTTTCCAACATAATAAAAAATTAAATGAGTTCTCTTTATCGGCCTCTGGCCCAATTTGAGACTTTGAAAACTTTCTTATGAGGAAAAAATCTTTCAACTTATTAACACTTTTGATTAAAAATCTACAATTGAACATAAATTTAAATTCTCTTAAATTTGGAGATAAATTTGTCAAATGTTGACAAAAATATATAATTTGATGAAAAATTGTATAAATTTGGAAAAAATTTATTTAATTTGGGAAAAATTTTTAAGTTGAGAAAATGATCTTATTAATTGTGAGGATCAATATACTATATAATTTGAGACAAAAATTATGTAATTATTGGAGCAAAATTATTAATTTAGAAATATTTTTAAAATTTTATAATATTCTAATTTAAAAATTTTTTAATAATAATCGATTCTCTGACATATCAATCAAAAAATTTATTAAGAATAATTATAAATTTTTATGATAATAAGAGATAAAAATTGGGTCTTGCGATTCAACATGTCAATTCTTCCATTGAAATTTATTTGGACATAAAATTGTAAATACATTTGTTTGTTATAATTAATCGAAAAACTTTCAATTTTGGTCCATTTCAGGACTATTCCTTTCAAAGTCTTTCTACCTGAGTTCTTGTATATTTTCGACATAATTTAGTTTTTCTTGACTATTTTAGCCTGCCAGTTTTATTTTTGGACTCATTAAAGTGGATTTCCGAAGCAAATTTATTTCTATCAAGCGACCGCAGAAATTTTGATGTTATCTTACTGTGATGATAAAATAAATCTATAAACTACTCGGAATAGTCTAATATTCATATGGGCGATCTGTATTAAGTTTTTTGTATTTGCCTTTTCAGAAACATTTGGTCCGTCTATTCGTTGATCTCTCCGAATATAAATAGAAGAACGGCTCAGCACCAAGAATTGTGGTCATTTTCAGACATACTAAGTTTGCTTGTATACTATCTCAAAAATCGATGATTGCGCATCTTCTCAAGAATTGACTTTATCACATGACATGTTTGGATTTTCAGCATTCCAATCTAGCGGTGTATACGGTGAACTTTGTTTTCATAGTACTTTTGCGGCGGGGTCAGGTGGAACTTGGCTTTTGTCCTTACTTATTGCAACACAGTGCGGACTACTACGGTTAAACTAGCTTATGAATTGTTCTAGAGAATGTTACATAAAAAATAAATTCCATTTTCCTGGGTCTGAACCGACCTTCTTAAGCAGTTTTCTTAATTCGCACCAATCAGACTTGCACAAATTTCAAATTTTCATTGATAAATCAGAAAAAAAAATATCTACGTACATGTTTCCTACAAATATGGCTTTCTTCATTTTTCTCAATTTATAGCCTCCGAAAAATAGTCCCCACTTTGCGGCCTACTGCTCAACCTATCAGTGATAAATATCCTATATTTTTTAGCCAAAAATATATCATTTGAAAATAGTCTATAAATAATTTTCTTAAATAAAACGGAAGTTCGGAGAGTCGGACACGAAAGGTTCGCGGACGCAAACAATAAACGGAAGGCGTCCTATTTATGATCTATCTGGTTCTGGGTGCTGGATTGCATTAGTTAAAATACATTGATGTTTGTTGATAAATTCAAGTCAAACCTAAAATACATTCCTGGGTCACATCGGTTCTATGAGCGTTCAATTTCGGCGAAATTTTTTTTTTTGGGAAATTATTTCTCTCTCTGGGGTTTGACATCCTTATCTCCAAGCCAATGACGGATTCCCCATTTTATCCCCAATTTTCGAATGCGATGCATCCAATAACTTTCAATCTCCATCTATTTAAAACTTATTTTTATTGTACCGTTTTTCTCAAAAATCCATATTATAATATTCAAATAAGTATTTTTTTTATCAGAGCGGAAATCCCGAATTTTAAAATTATCTACAATTATTGAGTGAAAACCGGGTTTTCAAAACAAGCATTTAAAATTTTGAAATTACAGTTTTTTTATTATGGGTACATTTAAAACTGACTTTGTCTGCAAAGTTTTTACCGTTTACCGAGCAGACAAACTCTTTAATTTGACGAGAATACAGTATTCTGAATACTATTATTTTTCGGTTTGATCCAAATCATTATGATAAGTCATCGTCTAACAGGCTTTAAAAACAGAAATTCGACACGCAACCAAGTAATTGATAATAAAACAATAATAACGTTGTAAATATTGCTGGAGTAAATACATTTGTGAATGCATATGTATATTCAAACCGTGAGGATAACTGTTAATTGAAAATAATTTTTTTAATAAATTTCATGACCAAAAGGAAAATATTCTAAATTTCAGCTTGTTTTTATTCTGAAATTTGTAATAAAATTCGAATTTTCAAAATATTTTAACAAAATTTTCTGAGATTGTGCAGAAATCACGTTTTATCGAAATACCCAGCTCTGATCATTTGTTTTTGACTTTAATCGCCTGAAAAATCTGAAATTGTATTTTTACAACAATGGAGAATTCTGTATTTTTCATTTTTGAGCAGAGTTTGATCGGAAATTGAAAAATTTAGCTCAAAAAACTATTGCCGTTCAATTGGAGTACAATCCCTGAAAATGTTTCGCATGTGAAAGTTTGTTCTTGAAGGAGAACAAGAATCTAACGCTGATTAACAAGTATCGCAGTTCTTGATAGTCAACAATTTCAGTTCTGCTATATGTTCAATCAAACAGTGAAGAGTCGGCTGACGACATTTATCGTGAATTATTTCGAAAAAAAATTCATGTAATAAATAAAAGCAAGTTTGAATTGCTCGCATATTTCCAATACAACCCCCTAAAACTCAATATTTGTATCTCATAGTCAGGTTGAATTCGGTTGTAATTTTGTTTGAAAATAGAATGTCAAAATTCATCAAAATTGAAAGGGACCAGATACATGTGTATGGACTAGTTCTTGTCCAGTGGTATCGCGAAAATTTTCAAAAATGACCGATATTTTTTTTACGCAATTTGCTCGGGAGGTTTTTGGTGTTAATCTGAACGCGCCTTACTCAGACATGTTAAAAATATCTTTATTTTGTTTGTTTGCAATTTATCTTATTTTAGTAAGAAATGCTTTAAAATTGCATTCGATATCCCCTATTCACACTTTTGTGAATATCCCGGCCCTGATCAGAAAACGTAGTGTGTTTTTAAGTAGTAGGGTTGGGATATTCACATAAGTGTGAATAGGGGATATGATATCGACGATATCCGCTCTCCAATGCGGCGAGTTGGAGTGTTTCACATTTAGAATAAACTAGAATTTGTTACTGCGAATGAATTTAAAAATATTATTTTGCTGAACTTGCATACCATAACAATCACATGGATCGAAACTCGATATTCCATGAAAATGTGCTGAAATCGGAAATCAAAATTTAAGATTATTGTTTTATTATCAATAACTTGGTTGCGTGTCGAATTTCTGTTTTTTTAAAGCCTGTTAGACGATGACTTATCATAATGATTTGGATCAAACCGAAAAATAATAGTATTCAGAATACTGTATTCTCGTCAAATTAAAGAGTTTGTCTGCTCGGTAAACGGTAAAAACTTTGCAGACAAAGTCAATTTTAAATGTACCCATAATAAAAAAACTGTAATTTCAAAATTTTAATTGCTGGTTTTGAAAACCCGGTTTTCACTGAATAATTGTAGATAATTTTAAAATTCGGGATTTCCGCTCTGATTAAAAAAATACTTATTTGAATATTATAATATGGATTTTTGAGAAAAACGGTACAATAAAAATAAGTTTTAGATAGATGGAGATTGAAAGTGATTGGATGCATCGCATTCCAAAATTGGGGATAAAATGGGGAATCCGTCATTGGCTTGGAGATAAGGATGTCAAATCGGACGGGGATGCATCCAGGATGCAGCATCCCTTCACAAGCCTGGTCTACACTGTACATTCTACAGTGCAATTGTTTGTTACAAACAAATGATAATAATGCACAGAAAATAATTTTAACCGATATTCATTAAAATTTGTATCTTAACAATAAAATTGTTTGATAATAGATCACAATTAACTGAAAATAATTTACATGGTACAGAATGACACAATGATAACAGAATAACAAAATGACACAAATGGATTCAAACAAGTACATTTTTATGAGAAATAAATGCGTCAACCTCAGCCTGCGCTATTTTTTATAACCCACCTCCGCATCAGTGTTTTCAAACACTCATTCAAATTCTTATAATTATTCAAAAATATTTTGAGCAGGCAATTTTCAAAACGGTTTATTATTTTAAAGCAGTAGGCTCTGCCATTAGCTGACTACATTCAAAAAATTTACTGAAAGTAAAAATTTTCAAGGGCTATAATAACACATAATAAAAAATTTTAGCGTAAAAAATTTTCGCTGTTCGTACCAGGAGCGGGTCGACGACTCGATACGACCCGGCCACGGAAATATCAGAAAAAAAAATCGACCGAACCCACATGAATCATGTCACATGATCAAATTTTTCACATAAACCAATCCCTGGTTTTACTTATCCTAAGCATCATCACATCAACCCCCAGCTTTTTGAAGTGATCTAAAACTTTTGTTGTTAAGGGGAGTACTGTCGCATTTTTAATAGGGCTGAGCAGAGTAATCAATGGAACTCAAAAATGAAACGGGTCCTCGGCGAATGGAATGGAACGCACTCCCGTTCCTTCGGAATCCGGTGTTCCGTTTCATTTTTTTCAAGTTCTTTGATTTAAATTTCTATCATATTCTATATTTGGTTTCAAATTTTCAAGTTATAAACAATTTCGAAATGATCGAAATAAGATATTTTGAAAATTCACTCCTACAAAAAATTATCTCGCAAAGTAAAACTTTTTGAGGGCTCTTTTTCAAAAAATTGAATTAGAAAATAAACATCTCCCGTTATCGGCCTTCGGCCGATTTGGGGCTCATTCCTCAACAAAATTTAAATTGAAAATAATAAATATCCCTTTTTATCGGCCCTTCGGCGGAATTGGTGACTCATTTTCACAAAATAAAAAAATTAAATATTCCTATTATGCCTCTGGCCAATGGGAGACTTGAACACTTCCCTTATGGGAAAAAAATCTTTCAACATTAATTAAATTTTTAATTAAAATTCGTCATAATTTAACAAAATTTAAATTCTTAAATGAAGAAATTTGTCAATTTGACAAAAATATATACATTTGAGAAAAATTTACTAAATTTGAGAAAAATTTATTAAATTGAGAAAAAAAATTTAATTTGAGAAAAATTTATTGAATTTGAGAAAATTTATAATTTAACATTAAAATTTCTTAAAAATTTTAACGAACTTCTTCCAAAATCAACAAAGAATTTTAAAATATGATAATTTATAAAAATAAGAAACATTTCTCAATGAAAATGTCAATTCCATTAGAAATTATTTGGAATAAAAATTTAATACATTGAAACTTTTATTAATTAATCGAAAAAACTTCTTATTTTTGGCCCAATTTCAGATACCCTTCAAAAGTCTTCCCCCGATTTTGTTAATTTCAAAATTTTATTTCCTTGACTAATTTAGCCCTGGCAGTTTATTTTTGACTCAAAGTGACTTCCGAGCAAATTTTATTTTCACTTATCACGACCCGCAGAAAATTTGAGTTTTACTGTGAAAAAAAACGAATTAAACTCTCGGAAATTATATCATATGGCGATCTTATTTAGTTTGAATGCTTTCTCACCAGAAAATCCGGTCCGTTAATTCTGTTGAACCAAAAAATAGAAACGGCTCTAAGCACCAGATTTGGTATTTCAGACATAAAGTTGCTAATACTAGTTCCAAAAAATCGATGATGCCGCATCTCTTAAGAACACTTTATCATGAATTTGATTTTCAGCATCTTCAAATCTAACGGTGTTACGGACTGTCCATAATTCCGGACGAGGGTCTAGGACTAATTTTTTTTTGTCTTTATTGGCAACACAGTGCGGCACTACTCGTGTAGGAAAACTTAGCTTGAAATGTTCTAGGATTGTTACAAAAAAAATAAATTCCTTTCTTGGGTCGAAACCGACTTCTAGGCCAGTTTTTTATTCGAACCAATGAGGATTGCCAAAATTTAAATTTTCCATGAAAAATATACGAAAAAAAATCTACGCTACAATTCCTACAAAATGGCTTTCTTCATTTTTTTTCTCAATTTAGCCTCCCAAAATAGTCGCACTGCGGCCACTCTAATCCATCAGTTATATCCTAATATTTTTTACAAAAATATATCTTGAAATAGTTATAAATAATTTAATTAAAATCGGAAACGTTCGGAACACGACGGAACGCGGAACGAAAGGTCGCGGGACGCAAAAAATAAACGGAAGGGCGTTCCATTTTGATACCTGGTTCTGGGTGCTGGATTGCATTAAAAAATTATCTCTGTTTGTTGATAAATCAAGCAACTAAATACAACTCCTGG
The DNA here is from genome assembly GCA_004367855.1 of Oikopleura vanhoeffeni. Classification (NCBI taxonomy): domain Eukaryota; kingdom Metazoa; phylum Chordata; class Appendicularia; order Copelata; family Oikopleuridae; genus Oikopleura; species Oikopleura vanhoeffeni. The sequence goes on from SCLH01001205.1 coordinate 246,406, forward strand.
GTCAATCGTCCTTGAGGATTCAATCTTCGGGCGAAATTTTTTCTTGAAATTCACTTTGAACTTTTTGAGAAGTTTAAACAAAATAGCATATCAATAATATGTACACAAATGTTATTTGATACGCGAAATTGAATCTTGCAATCAAAAACTGAGGCTAGGGAAGTATTTTCAAAAAAGTTCAACCTATATACTGAAATAAGGTCTTCGATTGTTTGTTATAATATTGACATGCTGCTTTTAGCTTAATTACGCGTGCGCACTTGATGTAATGATTAAGAAAGAATACTAAAATGATAAAAATAAAATCAAACGTTTAATGTTATTTTTTGTGCTTAAAATTTTCTTTTTAACAAAAGAAGAATCTAAATAATAATAAAACAGAAAATAATCTCATTTTACGAAGTCCTTTTTTTGTATTATACGCATACCCAAACTAATCTGTTTTAAAAAATCCGAAACGTTTTTGGTGGTCAACAAGTTTCTGCAAGTTTGAATCAACTTAGAAATAAACTCCGCGAGAAATATCCTGGCTGGAGACAAATAAAGGCTTAAGAAAAGCGTTTCTCCGTAAAGTTTTTTCACGAGCCTTAATTAATACGATTTGAAATATAAATTGACATATTTCAAAAATCATCAACCAGTGTCTACGAAGTTCCGTAACGAACAATATTTTATTTTTAGTTTCCAACAATTCGCCAAACAAACATGTATCAGCTTCAAAAAAGTAGTCAAAACCTCCCAAGCAATTGTGTGTTAGACTAACACTGTTAGCACCAGAGGCCCTCTTAATGCTTAAAAAGGGTTTTTAACGTCGTTTCAAAGAAAAATACTAGAAAACAGCATGAACATATGGAAACCTTTTTCAAGTTCGAGGATAATCACCTAAATATTGCTTTCACAAACACCAATCGGAGGTCTCTGATTGGCCGACCAATCAGGACGACTTCAAACTGATGATATTTAAACTTCAAAATGTACTCTTCTGAGTTTCAAAGATATTCTTTTTTCTCACCGGGAACTCCATCTCAAAAACGTTTACTATGTTTATAGCGCGTGTTCGAATCCCACTAATGTTTGTAGAGTGATTTTTCTTTGGAGTATGATCATAAAGCAAAGGTCCTTGATCAATAGGAACGCTGAATTTTAATCGGCGTGTATCATAAGAAATCACTTTCAACAATCAGTGGGATTCGAAACGCGCTATAGAGATAGTAAACGTTTTGAGATGGAGTTTCCGTTGGGAAAGGAAATATACGAATACTTTTATAGCTTTTATTGAGCCACAGAGAACTGGGCAAGAAATACCAAGGTCGTTCACTCATAAGTTTGTATACGGCGCTTAAATGCCAAAAAACTGTTTTTTGGCCTTATTGCTTGAGTTGCCTCGGGGCAAATGCATCCCCTCCTTGATTTTGAACGGCACAGAACAAAACTGGTATGAAATACGATCCTTTAAGCAATCAAGGGAGAGCACAAGGCGCACCTAACATTTTGTATTCTCCTTTTTTGTAGTAACAGCGATTCAAATTATCAGCAAATTCCCAAATTTCGACAATAACGTATAAAAAATTCTATCGCGATTAAAAATACTTTTTTAGACTAATGAAAATTAAAAAGACTTCTTTTATCAATAAGTTTTGTCCATATTTTAGAAAAACACATTTGAAAGAATAATCTAGATAATTTCCATGTCCGAGTCTCTAAATGCGACCCAGTACTGTCCCTAAACCGGATCAGAACTGTCAATTGCATGAAATTATTAACCGTTGCATGTTTGCATAAATAAATCTCATTAGTAAACTTTGATATATTTCTTTCTGGAGAACATAAAAATTGAGTAGTATGCCTTTAGCTGTTTTCCAGTGTGTAAAAAATCAAGTCCAGTAGCTATTCCAAACAACTGGCGGGTCTCCAGATAAATTTTTAAGTCAGAACGATTGATATTTTCGAAAGCCTCAACAATTCTCATTTTAAAACGGTGCCCTCCATTATCCAATGACGGAAAAGTTCATAAATTGGTTGTGCCTAGTCCGTTTTTGGCGTTCGAAAGGCTTTGCGCCATGGTCAATTACATATAATGCTAATTAATCGCTTAATTAAAAACGAATTAGATGTGACAAGCCATTTTGGGTCGCGGTTCAAAGAATCCTGAGCCACTATTCCGCTATTAGGGCAAAAAACGCATGATCAACCGTTGAGTTTTTCATTATCTTTTGAAATAATGTACGAAAAATTTTGACAAAAGTTTTTTAGTAAATTCTATTTTGACAGGTTTCACGAAATCGCGTCTGTTACTGTCATAAAACATCTATATTTCACTTTATTAAATAAAAAGTTGAATTTCAAAACATTCTGATCGTTGGTTTTTTCTTTAGTTTGTAGAAAATAAGGCTGATTTTTTTCGGTTATGAATCATATCATAACTTATGATACAAAAATGTTCAAATAAGAAAATTGCATGCCAGGTGAGCCCTTTACGCCGAATTTGCCAATAAAGCCATCTAAAATTCATCCAGTCCTCATATCGCCGGAAAGGCCAACGCAAAATATGTTTTTTTATCAAAAATTAGTGGCTCATAAATGACGGTATTTTCAGGATGAATCTCTCAAATTTTACCGTTAATTTTTGTTTGGAATTTTTTGTAAAGTACTTAATTCTTCGTCATTTTGGTACTTCACTCTATTTGAGAAACCTACTGTTAAACTTTTTAAAAAAATCAAAACATGGTACAAATAAATGACGTCATTTCGAAAAGCGCACAAAAACTTAAATTTTTTCTCCATATCATGGCGAACAGTGCCATTATAATCTTAATTTTTTTGGCAGAAAACCTCCCCTCTCAGTAAATTTGAAATTATCATAAAGTTGAAAAAATATGGAATTATTCATTTTTGAAATGAAGAACCGCTCCAATCGATAAAAAAAAAAATGGCAGGAACATTTAATTTAATCATCATTGGGAAAGAATAATAAGATTTCTCAGTTTTTCATGTCAACTTTTTCCACCGTCGGTAAATTTTAATGAATTGCTTTTTTCTACACACTTTTTATACGCTTTTAATTTGCAGTGGTCATAAAATCGATTTATTGAGAAACAAAGTTGACTGAATAAAATTCTCTAATTTAATTGTTATTTAATTAATCTTAATGATCATTTTGATGAAGTATCCGACATAATTTGCTAATTATCAAATCAAAATTCACCATGAATCTTCCGCCACTTTGCCAGCCAAAGCTACTCTGCAGGGTAGACACTCCTTAATTATAAACCGGCAAACGCTAGATTGAAAACTTGGAAAAAAATATAAAATAAAGATTTTTTTTATTTTTATTAAATTGATACTATCAATTTTTTCAAATTTAATAATTTATTAAAATAACAAAATCTCATAAAAAAATTTCTTTCGCCGAGAACTTTGTGAGTTATTTTGTAAATAAAATAGTACAGGTTGTCCGATTTGAATCAAAAAAATTTTGACAGACACAGATTGGTCTTCTTCAGATTGTTTATCATTTTTCTCTTATTGTTTGAATTTTAAGTCTAAATAAAATATGAATTCGATTATATACGGTCCCAATATCGAATTAAATGTAATGTTTTTGTTTCGATATTTTCCAACAGATTAAAAAATAATTCAATAATTATGTTAAATAATTATGTTATAAATTAATGTATGGTTATTTTTTTCTCGGAAAACATTTAAGTTGAAGTATTTAATATATTATTCCAAAAACAAAGAAATTGAGTATTGAATTCGCGAAAAATTACAATAGTTTTTTTAAATTTGTCAAATACTAATACATTTTCCAAATTTAATCAGGTTTAATTTCAGGCAACAAAAATTAATTTTTGAAAGATTCACTTAAATTACTTATGAATTTTTTAAAAATATTAACATATATTTAAATTGTATTCTTTAACTTTTATATTTTGGAGAATTTTAGAATAAAAATTAAGTAAATTTTCAAATCCATTTTTTAAAATGTTTAAAAACTGGAGTGGGTAATTTTTTATCGAGAACTGAGTGCTTATTTTTAGTTAACTAGGTTATAAGGAACGAAAAACCTTTTTTGCTTACATTTTTGAAAATAATATAGTCCATTGAAGAACTACCAAATTTTTTTATCAAGTTTCTATAACTGCTTAAAAATTAAAAGCCAGTTTTTGAAATTGCCTATGCTTAAAGGGTGTGGGTGTCGCAGATTTTGACAGTTTACGAACGTATTTTTGGATAAACTAGCAGAGCTGATATCCCAAAAACTTTTTGCAACTTGAGAACAACTCTTCACGGTGATTTGTAAATTTACCATAATCAATACATCACATCTACGACGATACATTAGTTTTAAAAGCTCCTAAAAAACCCAATACGCCATTTTCTCCTTCAATTTTCATCATTTTTAATTTTTTTATGTGTTGCTCCAGAGAAGCCTCAATACGACTAATGAACAAGCGCCCTTTTCTTGGAAGTTCCTTTCGGCGGCCGAAAAACGAAACAAAATTATTGATATATTATGATTTAAATTGAAAGTGCGCTATGTTTGTTTTCTTTTGACGCTACCAAGTTAAAAATTGCACCAAAATTCTTAAAAGTGTTCGAAATTTACGAAAAAATTTATTTTGGAATTATTTTGTCAAATTTTTTTTTAGGTTCCTTAATTTTTCAAATTCAAAATAAAAAATGAAAAGTTGACATGGCCCCCAGAGACGCAAATCAAAATTTCAAAAAACTCTCCAATGGATTGTCAAAACAAGTCTGTGCTTTCAAGATGGCGTATATCGAAACTGTATTCTTAAACTGGTGGAGGAGATACTTTCTGCCTGAGCTCCTAAATGAGCATTTCAAAATTTAGGCTAAAAATGAAAAAGTTGACATGGTCATCCAGAGACGCCAAATTCAAAATTTCCAAAAAAAAACTGTAATGGATTGTCAACACGGCCCTTTGCTTTTTAGATGCAGTAAGAGAACAAAACTGTATTTCTTAACTGTGAGGAAAATACGCTTTTGCCTGAGCTTCCAAACTGACTCCCTTACTTTTTGTTTTTTCGTTTTTTTTTCTGCCAAAAAGCACAACTCCGAGTAAATGACAATAATGAATTATGTTGAGGCTTCTTGGAGCCTGACAAAAATAATGAAACATGTAAATTGACCGACGAAAAATGCGTATTTTAGCGATTTTTTAGAAGGCTTTTTAAAAGCCGTAGGTGTTGGCGTAGGTGGGATTTATCAGGTTACTGTTACAGATCACAAATTCCCACCGTGAAGACTTTTCTTCAAATGCCCAAAGTTATTTGGGATATCAGCACGTGCTAAGTTTTTCCAAAATATTTTCGTAAACCTGTCAAAAATCAGCGACACTCACACCTTAAGGGTTGGAGCTTAAGAAGGAACTGGTTTGCTGGTTTATGAGGCCATTTGGGGCTTTGAAAATGGTCCAATTAAATTTGGGATGATAACGCAAGTCTAACTACCGACCAATTATCAAAATTTTTTTTTTGAAATTCACGTGGTTTTTTTTCGTTTTTTTTCTAATATTTTTTCCAAAAATGAAGTTTTAAAAAATAACGTTTGCTGTAATTTAACACATTTTTTTTGCGGAAATTTTTCACATGATGACCTTAAAACTTTATATTTTGAGTTTGGGTTCGGAAATTAAAAAAACCGCTTCAAGAGGAGTTTTTTATTGTTCTGTGCTAATTTTTGCTCGAATTTGACGTGGATTCCCAGAAATATAACCTAGCAGGAGATAGATTTTTGGTGTTAATAATGCAAAATCGCAATAAAACGGGTAGTTTCCTGCGATTTCTGAAAAAACTGAAGTGATTTTTTTGAAAAAAACGCTTCTAGAGGACCCTAAAGTTCATTAGTCATAATAACGGGATATGTTAATAATTTGAGCTGCTTTCTAAATAACCCTGAAGGAGATAGTTTTGATAATTTGATGAGGGGACACCTGTACTGGTAACGTATCTCATAGTGTATCGGAAAAAAAATTCAATTGAACCGATGGGACCATGGTTTGACAAGATAAGGTTAGATTCACAATATGGCTTAATGCTTAATTGTCCAATAATTCTCGGTAAGCTGATTTCTCATAATCCGGAAAAGTCAATTCCATCGGACCAGTACCGCCCTTCAAAGGTCCTCGTGCATTTGACAGATACTGGGCTAGTTGACCGGATTATGGGTAATTGAACTGGAAACTTTATAACTGGGTTTTATATATTCTTTCTTCATATCCCCATCAAAGTAATGTTTCATAATGCAGGCACTTTTTTTAACGAAAATTTTCGAATTCCTGCTTTTTTATGAAAAAAATCTTGAGTTCGATTTAACTTTTCGAATTTGACAAATTATGAGAAATTTGAATTTAAAATTTTATGACACAAAAATTGCCAAATTGGTAAGCCGACCAATCCACCACAATAACATTTTTATAAATTAACTCATGAAAAAAATTATTTATTTCGAATGCTGCTAAATTTTCGGTTTTTTCTATAAATTTCATGCTCAAATTTTTGGCCGTTCCTTCCTTAAACTAGAGGCCAATTACTTTTAATTAGATAGGATAGTATAAACCAATTTAAACGTTCACAGCAAATAAATTTTTGAAATGGAATTACCTTCAATAACCCTGGTAATTGCAATTCATTAATTGAGATTAAAATTCATCGAGTAATTCTCGAGAAAACGTTGAAAAATTTGAAGGTGAAATTCAAAAGACCAAATGCTTAATGCATAAATTAGCGAGACGAATTGATTTCCCAGAACTTCTTTAAAGCGCAACTTTGGTCACCAAAATAAAATTCCGGGATACATATCACCATTATCAAATGATTTGATAATGTCAACTACCGCGTATCCTGGCTGTTAACGAGATTAACTAACATTTGATTGTTTTAGTTTTAAATACCGACTATTTAATTGAATTCTAGCTATTTGTTAAAAAAAATATTGATGGACATTAAGGAGAGGGTCACTTCTGTAAAGTCTGATTTTTGTCCAGTTTTGAAATGTACTTCTTATGCAGCCAGCGACAGAATGAAAAACAATTTACGAATAGAGACCCCATCATGCCGGCTACAATACCATTAACCTCTAGGGCTTATTTTGAAAAACGTTTGGGTTAATATATCTCAACCCCTGTAAAAAAAATTGCTTCACTTGGAACAAAAATTGCAATAAAACCATAAATTTTGAAATTACCCATCTGCATACGCGGAATGTTATATTTAACCGTCTATTGAAGGACCTTTTACAGCATTCCAATAAAACGCTTTTAAAAAAACCACATTGAGCCAGAGTCGAAATCTGTCCCAGTTGCTGGGTTTTTTCGATTTTGGCCTTCATTTTTTTCACAACCGTAGCCACATTTCACGAAATTTTCAAAAATAACACTATCAATGATAACCTGTAGAAATACTGGTTGGACTTTAAAAACTTCTTGAAATGCTATTCTATAAACATAAAATATGGTATAATATAATTTATACCATATGGTATAAATTATACCAATACCAAAATTGACAAAAAAAAATTTTGGTCGTCAAAGTGATGAAAAATAAGGCGATTTCTCAGTTTTAGTATATAATTATTTTAAAAATAAACTTCGCATTATGCTGCATAATTTAAATAAACGATAATTTATGCAGTATCGGTAGTTTTGTTTGTTCAACACTTCTGTTAGTGAATAAACATAACTACTTAGCCATCATTAATTTGTGATAATTTGTCATTTTTGCTTCAAATGCTTGATTTTTTCGAAATAAAATGGAAAAATTGGAAAAAAAAATGGAGGAAACCATACTTATAACTCATTTCAATTATTCTTCTCACGCTATAATTATAACCTGAAACCTGTTGAGTACTCGCTTTAAAATTAGATAATGACAACTAGAATCCAATTTAGATTTGTCGGACAATATGTTTGTCCTGAAATCGAAAAGAATATAATACCACGGATAATTTGCAAGCAATCGCAAATTCCCGCGAATGCAGGTTTAATTTCCTCGGCTAGGCCCACTTTGTATAATTTTTTCGCAAAAAGTCTAAAAGTCTTAACTGGTCTGGTGGCGGTGGTGCTGACCGCAAATTGGATACATCATTAATTTAATTTGTTTGAAATGTGCTGCAACTGAAAAGGTCCCATTATTCCCATATTCCGATTGAAGAATAATTACTATTTAATCGGCCGAATAAATCGATGAAAAATTTGCCGATCAATTTGCTAAGAAAACGGCTCAAAGTGGTAAAACCTGATAAAAAGCCGAGTCATTAATGGTCCGTCATGGAGTTTGTCTGCAAAATTTAATTTTACATTTAATCGATCCTTAGTTTAATTGACTCACCGGAAATCAAGCATCTTTTTTTGACTTACAAAGTGCGCAAATTATTTACTATGTTTCAAAAAACTTTTTTAACCCTCGTTCGATGTTTCTCGTAAAAAATCTGTTCGCGCCAACTTTTTTTTATATTAGTTTTAAGGAGTGCCTAAGTCCTGCGATTGGTACATTTTTTTCAGAGCGGATAATAAAGAAAAAAAAAGGTGAAAATTAATTTGTTTATCATTTTCAACAATTAAAGTGTTCATTCTTAGCAAACGTTCATATTTTTAATTTCTTAAATATATCTAATTACTGGGAAAATTAAAAACCACTTTTTTTATCTGGTACATCAATTTCCAACTAAAATCCGAACTACAGAATAATTTTTGAAGACAATATCAATAAACTTCAAGACAGTTTCGCCGGGTGTAATGCGCTAAAAAAGTCTTGTTTTAATTCTGTACATTAAAAAATTTCCTCGATATCAAAGTTTTTATCCAATTGAAAAAATGGTCAAAAATGTCAAAAAGTAGAGAAAAACAACTTTTCTTTGAGATAAAAATTGACTTCAATTGCGTTTTGATATTAAAAAATGTTTCTGACTATACACAATGACGCCTATAAACCCGCAATTTTATTGGAGAATTTTTCACCACCATAAATTTCTAAAAATTCAGTGCCGAGTTCAGTCCTAAATAATTATTCTACCCTCATGTTTATGGATTTTTCAAACGCCTGTCAAAAAAATAATGTAAGGCGTTTTTTAAAAAAATGAAAGTGGTCTTTTTCTCGGTTTTTACTCACATATTTGAAATCAACAAACAAAAAAAAAACATTTTGAAATCACCAAAATGCGGAAAATTTTCATAATAGTTTGATTTTTTTTTGAAATTTTTACGAATTTCAAAAAATGAAAACTCGAAACTCAAATCTTTCCTGAAATGAATAAAAATACATTGTATCAAGCTGAAACATATTTATATCGGTTCAGCTAACTATAATAAGCATAAAAATATACTGACTTATTATTTTCGTAGTTATAATGATCCAGTCCTGTCCGGTTTATGGCACCCGCTAAAGATTATTGTAATGCGTTAAAAATCACGGAAGTTGAAGGAAGTGGGTACCGAACTCCGCAGCCTCATTTCGAACATTGTAGAATTCAAATTAATCCCGTAATATAACGCATTCCCTTATCAGATCTACTCTGATCGATCAGATCACTGAAAAATGCAAGAGGTTAATGCACAAATTTGTGTAAGTGGAAAAAAAATTATAATACGATTCAAAGTTCAGGATACCGCTGAAAACCTTGCTAATTATATGACTCTAATACTACGAAGTTTCGAAAACAAATAAGAATAATTGAACTTAAGAGTATGATTTCTCTGGAACCCCTGGTGCTTAATCTTTAGATCAACTGAGCTCGGTTTTAATAATTTTTCAAAAATATTATTTAAATTAAGATAAATTTAGATTTATTAATTCAGGAAATAATAAAACATTTATTTTATCTGAAATGATTTTTTATGACTTTCATTTTTTTTAGAAAAAAAGTTCTACGGAGTTTGGGCCTGGCACTTGCCTTTTTCACACTCACAACTTTCCTGAAATTCAAAAATATAATGAAACGAGTTAATCGAAAATCTTTCTTTTAAGTTTGAGTTTTACTATCCACAATCATCTTTTTGACCGTGAGAACATCTGTGAATTGGCATAAACTGTTGAAATGCATTCAGAGAACTTTTATGATTAAAGGTTTACTGCTTTTTACGAGGTATCTAAAATCCAAGTATTAAAATAACATTAAAAAGAGTTAATGGTTTATTAATGAACCCGTAATACAGAAATAACCCAGTAAATACGATACATACTGCTTCCAGTATATGTGGCCAGTCAATGAAGACCTTGAACTCGAGACCTAATGAATTAACATTAGGGGGGGGGGGGGAGGGGGGGGGAAGAACAAAACGATCTCTTCACCTTAAGCAGGGTTTGCCGGCTCGAAACGCTCCCATTCTATTCAGCTATCGTGAATCCCACACTGGCATGGGAATGTAGGAGGGGTGGTCAGTCAGAGGTTGTCAAAGCCTCTTACTCGAAGTGGGGCGTTATTAGACCTGGGGACCAGAGGCGTCCTTGGCGTTCTTTTGGTATCTCGGCCAATATACGCCTAAACAATCGGACTTAGGCCTGATAGCTAAAGATGTACTCCAGACTGGCGCTCTAAAACCGCTTCTAGCGTGTAAAACTACTGCTCTTTTTCCCACACTGTGGTTTTTTATTGAGCTTGCGTTAACTTTCTCCACTCTGTCTTACTATCATAGATTTCTTTTTGTTGCAACTGTCAGTGTCATAAAAGTTTCAGTTAAAAGAAAAGAAATACGCTTCGAGCCGAAACCCCTGCGAGGCGAAGAGCATCGTTTCGTTTTAATGTTAATTCATTAGGTCTCGAGTTCGAGTCTCATTGATTGCCACATATACTGGAAGCAGTATGTAAATCTGTATTTACAGAGTTATTTCTGTATTACGGGTTATTAAATAAACATATCAATATATTTTGCACCCAATCTTAAAACGTAGTCTCAATTTTTTTTCATTTAATTGTTCAAAAATTTGCATTTTTTCGATAATTATAAATACTTATATTCAAAGATTTTTGTGAAAGTACAATCTAATAATTTGTAAACAGATTTTATGCTGGAATTTGCCATAAGCTGTACAGGTTTATAAAAGAAATCAAGATTGTGTGTTTGCAACTTAACCAGAAACTTAAAAAAACCCAAACCAAGAAATATGCATCAAGACAATTTTACTAATAGAGTTAAACCTCTTTTTTGAGCAACTTGTTCAGACCATTCATTTTGCTGGTCTTTTTATGGGGGCCCCTACCGGTATTTTCCCTGATTTGATCGATGAAAAATGAGGTTTGAGTAGGGGATCATTTTCCGATATAGAAATACGGATACTTTTAATACGGTTTTGAAAAAGTTTTTTGAAAAGAGGCAATTGTCGCATTTCAATGAATCGTTTCTCGAAATTTTTGTCTTGTTATCGTATGAGAAAGGTTATTCTATGGCTATTTTGATACTTTGTTGCACATAAATGCCTAAAAGGTTAAAATATAATTTCCATCGAAAAACTGCGCAAAAATAAAATTTCAAAGAAAAATATTCAAAATAATATCCAGAAACATTAGTCTCGTTTAATCTTAGTAATTCTCAAAGAATTTAGTAATTCAATTTAAACTTTACTTATGTTTATGTGACTTGTGTCAAATAAGAGGGGCTGTCAAAGTCGAAATGAAAGTTTACATATCCGGAGAGCAAGTAACTTTGTTACTTGTTCATGGGGAAAAAACATGAAAAATACGGTAATGTTTTTTTGTTGATTACTTGAAAGACGAATTTTCAAAAATTTTGTTGAAATGTCTACATAAAGCATGAACTAAGGGAATAAAACGCCTACGTTTTACTATAAATTCATATCTTTGTGGCTACACGCCACGCATTTTTTGTCGCAGCATTCCCTAAACATGAAAAGGCAGTAAAGTTATATTTAGTCAATTTGTGTAATTTAATTTTTAGGATGTTACTTTGAAAATTCATTTTAAAGATCTCATTATTGAAAAACTTAACTATAAATATTAAAAAACAGGCTTCAGTGATTTTCAAAATTAAAAAAAAAAGTTAATTTTGAAAATATATCCTAACGATCTCCGGGTAACACAAACCGTTTTCCTCGAAATAACTCGTTTTTTCGTTCTGATTTTATCTTCTACCGTTACTTTTGAAAGGTTGAAAAATAATCATTATTGCAGAAAATATTTTCTGACAATCAAATTTTTCATACAATAAACGGTGTGAAAATTGTTGCTCGAGAATAAAACGGAAAATTCTTGAGATTGACTCAATTAAATCCATCTCAGACCTCCCCCCGTTTTTTTCGAGCAGAATTCAACATCCTGTAATTTGTAAACAGATTGTCATAAGAAGGGTTTTCCTTTAGTCGAAATGTGGGAAAAAAAAAAAAGTTTTTTTTTTTCCCCCCCATAATTCTTTCCGGGGAGCAAAAAGGGTTTATTTTGTTTATTGATTCATTTATAAAAGTAAGAAATACGGTATCGGGTGACTTCAACGGGTGAAAATGCCCATCAAGATAGAGTACAAAGAATAGTTTTCTGTAACAAATTAGTATTCAAGGTCATAATTTCAGTGTTTAACAAAAAAGTGCAATTGAAGTAGATTTCGTTTCTCTCAAAATGCTTACCCATTGTACGAAAACAGCCTCTAAGCAAACTTAAGATGAACAAAACCATTAAAATTTATTTTCAAAAGTATAGGATAGACTTTTTTTCGAAAAACCCTTTAAATTTTAAAATAACGGCCAACAAAAATATTGCTCAGATTTATAATGTTCTCTCATATTATTTTCATTTCGGTTTTTTTTGCAGGGTTCGTTCTGATAACTGAGATAATTGATTAAGACCGAATTAGCACCCTTGATAAGAAGTTTTTCGTATAAAATCTTGTGAAATAGAGGTATTCCGCCAAGTAAAAAAACTACAAATCAACCTTAAATAAATATCACTTTATTTAATCCACGGTAAACTATTGACAGTAATAATCTGAGCTCGCAGCTTGGGGCTGTGCTCAGGGCCATGTCTAGACAGTAAACGTTTTATAAACAGTCTACTTCATGACATACAAATGTCGATGACAGAGATTGTTTTTAGTTCAGCAAATACTGTAATCACATTCACAATCTGAACTAGAAGTCGTTAAAGAGAGATTGATTAGTGATCCGGGTTCATAAGTCTAAAACGACGGTGACTGGTTCTGAGCAATTTTATTAGGGCAATTCCTTCAAATTATGACCCCACAAATATTAAAGGCTGCGCATTCAAACGTTTAGGCGTTTTTGTTAATTGACTCTAAAAATAAAAATTTGATAAATAAGAAAAAAGTAGATCTCTACTGGCGAGAAAAGAGCATCTTTCACGTTTTTCTATAAGTCGAATTTCGAAAATTTGAAGGAATTATCCCTAATTATTAATATTTATAGTCAATTTTTGCTTAAAAATATTGAAAATGAGCGAAAAGTTTTCATAGTTTTCCAAAAAAAATTCGATCGGAAAACACAGACAAAATATTATATTTTTATCATTCTTGAATCAACTGGAGATTTCCAAAATCGTAAATAGAAAATCATTGGACAAAAATGAAGACAAATTTGACCAAATTTTTCGATTTATTTTAAAATTCCGACCCAATAATTCTAATGTTGCAAAATTTATCAAATTAAAACCTATCAGAAACCTCGATAAATTCTCAAACATCACATTGGAGTTATCTTAAGGGCCTCGGTGCATTTTGACAGATTTGCACTTTTTCAATTGTTTTTTTGTCCCTTGATAGACAACCTTTTTCAAACTCAAAATTTTTGGCATAAAAACCATTTTCCAAGACACAAGTTGCCACTTTTTCAAGCTACTTTGTGTGAGAGAATACCGTATCTCGATAAAGACAATTGGTGTTTTCGCGCCTGCCCTAATTATGTCCGAGGCAACTAACCAAATCGGTTTTTGTTGCTCATTCCTATTTTTGCGTATTTTAGGATCACCAAATAAATTATGAAAACACAAAACCTCTCGAATAGTCTCTTAGCAAAGTCGAGAACCCGCAAATAGCATTTCAGCTAGTCTATCCAATGTTGGTACCAGAAGTAATAGCTTCTAGAGATTATTGCGGAAAAAAAAAAATATTTTTTTTAACAGAAGAGAAATAATTTAGAAAAATAGAGTTTTAAATTAAGGAAAAAAAATATTTCTGTTTTTTAGTTTCTTTGGTCCGAAAGGGTGATGCTAAACTCGCCCTGAAATCGCCTGGAATTACTGTTTACTTCCCACTTCCTGACTTTTTCAATTTGGAAATAAAAACAAAAATATTTCAAATTGAAAGAATAAATTGTTTCTAATAAAAAAAACTTTTCTTCAAGAAAAATGAGTGAAGAACACGTGGAATGTATAATTTTTTAATTGAATGTTTGTCCTGAAACAGACCGATGACGCTCTTAAAGCAAATTTGATGGAACACATTCAAAAAGCAATACAAAATTTTAAAATTTTTTTAGAATCTCAAGAAAAACAATTTCGGCGAAAATTTATCAAACAATCAAACAAAATAAATTTGCTACTTTGATCAAGAGCTTTTTTTTCCAAAAAATGGAATCCTTTCTCATAAAAAAAACAACCAGAATGGACAACGCAAAAAATGCGAATCCGATCTTTGAAAATCGAGAAGGAAAAAACTAAATAATTTTGAGAAAAATGATAATAACAATAACAAACTTTGTATTATCCGTAAAACGGGAAATTCCTTTTTCTAGAAAAATGAATAAGATTCGGACAACGCTGATAATTGCGACTCAGGTTTTTTCAGAAAATGGAAAAGACACCAAATAAATTTCAAAATTGAAGTGAAATTGTTTTGAAAAAATAAGAAAATTTTGTAAAAATAAACATTAATTCAAAAAAAAAATTCCGTTTTCAAAATGGAAATTTTAAACCTGGTTTTTACGGCCGCATTTTTTTCAAAATCTTGGGTTTTTCACCAGAAGGCTCATCTAATTTTAAAAAAATGTTCGATTTGACAATTTAATGTCTGGAACTCCAAAAGCTCCCTATCCTCGAATCTGGGGGAAGAGGGTTTAGATTCAATATGACTTAGAATCTCGAATTCCCCAAAATTTAAAAATAAATACTTATTAAAAAGGTCGGTTTAACCTCAAAAGCCAATTTTAGTAAGCGTTGAGCACGTCGTTGAACAGTTAAGTGGAACACAAGAGAAAAGATTCGACGCCTGACAAGCACTAACAATTTGGTCTGGTGGAGCTCGTGAGAGAAACCGTCTCTTCGATAAACAAATTGGTGTTTTGGGCCTGCCTAAATTACTGTCGAGCAAACAACCAAATGGTTTTGTTGCTCATTCCTAATTTTGCGTATTTTAAGGAATCACCAAAATAAATTAGAAAACGACAAAAACCTCTCGAATTACGTCTCTTAAGCAAGTCGCGAACCGTCAATAGCAAATTTCAGCTAGTCTAACATTTGTTTAATCTGAATTTCTCACAGATTGATTAATTTTTAAACTTTTTTTTTTTAATCCGGTTTCTGTTGAAAAAACACTCAAAAAAACGCGCAGTTTGCTATCGAAGGGTGTCTTAATTCATGTGAAATTTACTTTTTGTTACCAAACGAAAATTTATATAATTTAAATTTTTTATATGATTTCTACGTCAAAATCGAAAATTTATATACGCTTTAATTGTTATAACTGATTTCTACGTCAAAATCGTAAATTTTTTAAAAAAGACGAAAAAACCGCACATTTTAGCACATCGAAAAAAAATTATTTTATGAGTTTATTTATTAAATTTTTACGTGGTGGATGGGTTCGGCTTACCAATTGAGCTAAGTCTCGGTGAAATAAATTTTTTCAATTCTTGATTTTAAGAGGGGCTTAACTAGATTTCGCGCAAAACCGTATTTTTCATTTAAAAAAGTATGATTCAGCAGTATAAAAAAAGAGCGAAAAAAAACAAAAGGAGGAGCATATTAAATATATGGAGAGTAGCCATTCCCAATATATTTAGCTAAGATTCCCAAAAAAAAATTAGTTGATATTTTTTTGAAAACAGAAAGAGAAAAATTTTCAAATATTACTAATTAATTTTTGACAGGCAAAAATCACTAAACGCATGTCATCTGGTTTTTCAAAAGAGCATATAAAAATATGTGGTCGACCAAAGTCGAAAAGTTAAAAGTAGCATTTGTAGACTTTTTTTTCGTTTATTTGAAACAAATATTGAAAAAACAATTCTGAACGAAAAATAAGGCATTTTTTCATTAATGTTTGAAACTTTTTATCCAAATTTCTCAATAATTTCTCGAATTCGAAAAGTTACCATTTCGGGAACTCAAAATTTCTTAACAAGCTTAATGCAAATTCGCCTAATTCACAAAAGTTGTCTGGGGTATAAATAGGGTCGCAGCGGTCAAAATTCACTTTAGTTCAGTCCTGTAGGGTTCGCCGCTGCGCAACCCTAGGGTTTATAAATCCATCACTATTCGATGGTAATAGTTGGGAAGAAATATATAAATCCAGTGAAAAGTTTTTCATCAATAGCCCATATCGTATCTGTCAAAATGGCAGCGCGAGGGCCCAAAGTGAATAAAATGAGGTTTTTAATATAACTTAATATCCATGAAACACATCACTATAATGTTAGTTTTCTTGGTTTTTTTTAATGTTTTGGCGGATTCGTTCCTATAACTGAATTTATTGATTAACGACAACTAAGGATTGGCTAAAGTTTTTTCGGGTATAAAATATGAACTAGAATAAAAAATAACCTTCAGTTCAATTCTCTAAAAGTGGTTTGTTTTTGGTCTTGTCTGAAAAACAGGGATGATTCATGATCCGGAATACATAAATCTTAGAAAGGAGGAAACTGGTTTGGCACTATAATTATTTATATTTCCAAATTTTTGGGTTTAAAAATCAGTCAGACCGAGCCAAGTTCCGGCCGTACATTGTAATACCCATTTTTAGCTCCAACGGGACTTTGCAGAAATAATGAAGAAAATGGAAATTTTAGGAAAAAAAAAAATGAAAAAATTTTTGGGGGGTACTATTTTGCTGATTTAGATTTTTCTTCTCAATTGAGAACCGAAATCTAGGGACAGTTCAAGGCCAAAAATTAAAATGAGACGGAGGTAATCAAAAATAAATTGAAAATATTGCACAAATTGCAAAATTCCATCGGAAGAAGGGTGAATTCCTGACTTTAAATAAATCGGAACAAGTAAAAAACTACCAGGTAATTTTTAATGAAATATGGTTTGAGATATTTCTTTTTCGACTTCTAATGAATTTACTAAATACGATCTGTTTGGTCCTAGATTAGGGTCAGGCTAGGAAAAGTGATGCAATCCCCCAGTACTTTTCATCCCCCTATTCCTTTCCTACCCCTAGCTGTCCATTCCCTCCCTCTTCATCTCCTTGAAAATCCATTCCTTCCCTTTCTTCCGGGGATGGACAAAAAAGGGGAAGTCTTTCGTTTTCTTTGAATTTTTCAAACTATTCAACCTGCACCATGAATTTCGACGCAAAATCTAAACCAGCAATTTTGGCCTTAGATTAAATCGACCCATGAAGTATAAAGATAATGGCGGCTTTTAAAGCAATGATTTCCAAGTGTTCAAGTTGGACGAATTTTCTTGCAGATGGACGGACGATTTTGGAAATTACAAAGAATAGTTGAGAGTCAGTGGTTTGATACCTTGCAAATGACGGTCCTTCGATTTTTGAAGGGGATGGATCCCTCCTCTTTTTTTCTTCCCTTCCTTTTTCTAGTCTGATTAGGATGTCCGAGGTCCAAGCTCAGCGGCTGAGCCTCAGCTTTGATGTTTGTAGTATCCCTCAAAAATGGGGGGCCCGCTGAATTGATTTTTCGAAACTATAATCGAAATACAAGTTTCTAAGAATTTGGCAGAGTATTTCTCATCATACGACTATGCACATCATTGTACTGTATAGTCATTTATCCACACTTTTTGTGAAATATCCCGCCCTACATATTAAAAACCACTACGTTTGCAAATCAGGGTCGGGATATTTACAAACGGTGATTAAGGGATATATGATTGTAGTACATCAATGTACATTGTATCGAGGCCCATTATGGTCGAAAAGTTTTTTGGCACACAATTCGGCGATATTGGGCGATTTTCGGGCGGCACAATATTCGCCACTTTCAGCGTTATTAAGGATTAATGATAAAATGTTTCGTTCTAAAATCTTGAAAACGTGTTGGCGTTAAATGAGGTCTTCCATGAACGTCTTACGTTGTAATTCAAAGTTTTCAAATGTTATAAAGAGAATAAACATGTGTTTTCATATAAAATTATTCCTCCCAGCGCAAATAAACAAAAAATTTTAAAAATTGGGAGCAGGAGTTTCAACTGTCGATAAATTAACGTCATTCACCGACGCACCGAACGAAATTTGTAATAAAACCTCGCCCACCAATTCGGCGATATTGACACATACGGCGATCCTGGGCACTGGTTGTATTTTAGCTTGAAAATCGTGAAATCGTAGGTTGGTTTCGGGCGGTATATCAAGGCATATCCCTCTATAATGATGCATACCTGTTTAAAGTCAAAAAAATACACAAATTTTTCTATTAACTTCTTATTAACAGACATATGACAGTTTGGCTTTATCCAGGAGTTAAAAAACTCGACACTGTTAAATTTCATTCACATTATCGAATCTAATGAATTTGTTATCAAATTTGTATAACACAAAAAATCTTTCCGAAGTTCTCATTTGATAGTTAACGTGATAACGTTTCATTTGAATCAAAATTCAACCTTTGATGAATTGTTGAACATCGGAAGAAATTCCGTATTTCGAAATAACACCAAGTCAGCAAAGATACTTCAATTTTATAAAGTTGATAACGACTTTGAGTGCGTTTTTTTTCAAAAAGAAAAACAACCGGTATTCATATTAGCTTTTCATGTTGTCTAAAGTGGCTTGAAATTGTAATTTATGAGTTACTTTGGAGACTACAGACTAACTCAATTTTAGAATTCCGACTTATCAGTCGACAGAAAAGTCTTGAACAAAGATACATACGACATTTTAAAGTAATGATTACAGAGTTCATAACTTGCAGACTATACTTTGCTCAACACTGTTGAGCTCAACAGTAGTGGTTTAATTACTTAATAATAAGTTTTTCCAAAATATTTTGGAAATTAGAAAAAAGCTGCTGGCGAAACAAAAAAAAATCGTGGAATGTTCTTAGAATTTATTTATTTTTCAACTTGATGATGATGGCATGAATCGAAAAGCTCAATTTTTTCTTAATTGATCAAATTATTTTTGTATATTTTTTCTATTCGAACAAACTACAAATTTTGAAATATCAAGTTTTAACAGCATTCAGTGCAATTTGGCATATTGTTCAAATACTATAGCATAAAGTTTCATANAAAAAATTTACTGAAAATAAAAATTTTCAAGGGCTATAATTAACACATAATTAAAAACTGTTTAGCTGTAAAAATTTTTGCTGTTCGTACCAGGGAGCGGGTCGACGCTCGATACGACCCGGCACGGAAAATATCAGAAAAAAATCGACCCGACCCGACATGAATCATGTCACATGATCAAATTTTCAATAAATCCAATCCCTGGTTTTACCTTATCCTAGGATCATCCACATCACCCCCCAGCTTTTTGAAAGTCATCTTAAAACTTTTGTTGTTAACCCGTGTGAGCACAGAAAAAAAAGTTCCGCCAAGGCACCGTCACCTATATATAGGTGACTGTTCAACCGCCTATTACAGAAAGCCCAAGGTAGTTAGAGTTTCATTTTTTTTTGCATAAGGAAGTTCAAACGATATATTTTT
>SCLH01001205.1:270922-298708 GCA_004367855.1 Oikopleura vanhoeffeni
TTTTTAGTAAAATTCTATTTTGAAGGTTTCACGAAATCGCGTCTGTTACTGTCATAAAACATCTATATTTCATCTTTATTAAATAAAAAGTTGAATTTCAAAACATTCTGATCCGTTGTTTTTTCTTTAGTTTTTAGAAAATAAGGCTGATTTTTTCGGTTATGAATCATATCATAACTTATGATACAAAATGTTCAAATAAGAAAATTGCATGCAGGGTGAGCCCTATTACGCCGAATTTGCCAATAAAGCCATCTAAAATTCATCCAGTCCTCATATCGCCGGAAGGCCCACGCAAATATGGTTTTTTATCAAAAATTAGTGCGTCATAAATGACGGTATTTTCAGGATTGAATCTCTCAAATTTACCGTTTTGAATTTTGTTTGATTTTTTTGTAAAGTACTTAATTCTACGCATTTTGGTACTTCACTTTATTTGAACCTACTGTTAAACTTTTTTAAAAAATCAAAAACATGTACAAATAATGACGTCATTTCGAAAGCGCACGAAAAACTTAATTTTTGTCTCCATATTGCCGAAAGTGCCATTATAATCTTATTTTTTTGGCAGAAAACCTCCCCTCTCAGTATTTGAAATTATCATAACGTTGAAAAAATATGGAATTAATCATTTTTGAAATGAAGAACCGCTCCAATCGATAAAAAAATGGCCACGGAACATTTAATATTAATCATCATTGGGAAAGAATAATAAAGATTTCCTCAGTTTTTCATGTCAACTTTTTCCACCGTTCGAGTAACATTTTAATGAATTGCTTTTTTCTACACCACTTTTTATACGCCTTTTAATTTGCAGTGGTCATTAAAAATCGATTTATTGAGAAACAAAGTTGACTGAATTAAAATTTCTCTAATTTAATTGTTATTTAATTAATCTTAATGATCATTTTGATGAAGTATCGACATAATTTGCTTAATTATCAATCAAAATTCACCAGAATCTCCGCCACTTTGCCAGCCAAAGCTACTCTAGCAGGGTAGAACTCCTTAATTATACCGCAACGCATAGATTGAAAACTTTGGAAAAAATATAAAATAAAATTTTTTTATTTTTATTATTATTGATACTATTAATTTTTTTCAAATTATAATAATTTATTACAAAAATAACAAAATCTCATAAAAAAATTTCTTCGCCGAGAACTTTTGTGAGTTATTTGTATAAAATAGTATCAGGTTGTCCGATTTGAATCAAAAAATTTTGACAGACACAGATTGGTCTTCTTCAGATTGTTATCATTTTTTCTCTTATTGTTTGAATTTTAAGTATATAAAAATATGAATTCGATTATATACGGTCCCCAATGGAATTAAATGTAATGTTTTTGTTTCGATATTTTCACAGATTAAAAAAATAATTCAATAATTATGTTAATAATTATGTTATAATTATGTATGGTTATTTTTTTCTCGGAAAACATTTAAGTTTGAGTATTTAATATATTATTCCAAAAACAAAGAAATTGAGTATTGAATTCGGCGAAAAATTACAATAGTTTTTTTAAATTTGTCAAAATACTAATACATTTTTCAATTTTAATCAGGTTAATTTCAGGCACAAAAATTAATTTTTGAAAGATTCACTTAAATTATTATGATTTTTAAAATATTAAAATATATTTAAATTGTATTCTTTAACTTTTATATTTGAGAATTTTAGAATAAAAATTAAGTAAATTTCAAATCCATTTTTACAAAATGATTAAAAACTGGAGTGGGTATTTTTATCGAGAACTGTAGTGCTTATTTTTAGTTAACTAGGGTTAATAAGGAACAGAAAAACCTTTTTTTGCTTAACATTTTTGAAATAATATAGTCATTGAAAGAATATCAAATTCAGTGCAAAATTTTTTTTATAAGTTTCTATTTACTGCTTAAAAATTAAAAGCCGTTTTTGAAATTGCCTATGCTTAAAGGGTGTGGGTGTCGCAGATTTTGACAGTTTACGAACGTATTTTTGGATAAACTAGCAGAGCTGATATCCCAAAAACTTTTGCATCTTGAAGAACAACTCTTCACGGTGATTTGTAATTTAACAGTAATCTAATACAATCACATCTACGACTACATTTACGTTTTTAAAAAGCCTCCTAAAAACACTCAATACGCATTTTCTACTTCAATTTTCATCATTTTTAATTTTTTTATGTGTTATGCTCCAGAGAAGCCTCATACATAATGAAAAAGCGCCCTTTTCTTGGAAGTTTCCTTTGGCGGCCGAAAAACGAAAACAAAAATTATTGATAATTTATGATTTAAATTGAAAGTGCGCTAATTTGTTTTCTTTTGACGCCTAACCAAGTTAAAATTGCACCAAAATCTTACAAAGTGTTGAAATATACGAAAAAATTTATTTTGAATTATTTTGTCAAATTTTTTTTAGGTTCCTTAATTTTGTCAAATTCAAAATAAAAAATGAAAAGTTGACATGGCCCCCAAGAGACGCCAAATCAAAATTTCAAAAAACTCTCCAATGGATTGTCAAAACAAGTCTGTGCTTTCAGATGGAGTATTAGTCGAAACTGTATCTCTTAAACTGGTGTGAGGAGATACTTTCTGCCTGAGCTCCTAAACTGAGCATTTCAAAAATTTAGGCTAAAAATGAAAAGTTGACATGGTCTCCAAGAGACGCCAAATCAAAATTTCAAAAAAAAACTGTAATGGATTGTCAAACACGGCCTTTGCTTTTAGATGCAGTATGAGACAAAACTGTATCTTCTTAACTGGTGGAGAAGATAGCTTTTGCCTGAGCTTCCCAAACTGACTCCCTACTTTTTGTTTTTTCGTTTTTTTTCTGCCAAAAGCAAAACTCCGAGTAAATGACAATAATGAATTATGTGTGAGGCTTCTTTGGAGCCTGACAAAAAATAATGAAAAATGGTAAAAATTGACCGAGAAAATGCGTATTTAGCGATTTTTTAGGAGGCTTTTTAAAAGCGTAGGTGTTGGCGTAGGTGGGATTTTATCAGGTTACTGTTACATCACAATTCACCGTGAAGACTTGTTCTTCAAAATGCACAAGTTTTTGGGATATCAGCACTGCTAGTTTTTCCAAAAATAGTTTCGTAAACTGTCAAAATCAGCGACACTCACACCCTTAAGGGTTGGAGCTTAAGAAGGTACTGGTTGCTGGTTTTATGAGGCATTTGGGGCTTTGAAAATGGTCCAAATTAATTTGGGATGATAACCAAGTCTACTACCGACCAAATTATCAAAAAATTTTTTTTGAAATTCACGTGTTTTTTCGTTTTTTTTTCTAAGTATTTTTTCCAAAATGAAGTTTAAAAATAACGTTTGCTGTAATTTAACACATTTTTTTTCGGAAATTTTTTCACATGACCTTCAAAAATTTATATTTTGAGTTTGGGGTCGAAATTAAAAAAACCGCTTCAAGAGGAGTTTCTATTTGTTCTACAGAACATGCTAATTTTTGCTCGAATTTGAGTGGATTCCAGAATATAACCTAGCAGGAGATAGATTTTTGGTGTTAATAATGCTAAAAATCGCATAAAATCGGTAGTTTTCTGCGATTTCTAGAAAAACTGAAGTGACTTTTGGAAAAAACCGCTCTAAGAAGGAACAAGTTCGATAACAGTCATAACGGGATATGTTATAGATTGACGCTGCTTTCTAAATAACACCTGGAAGGAGATAGATTTTGAAATTTGATCGAGGGACACCTTGTACTGGTAACCGTATCTCATAGTGTATCGAAAAAAAATCAATTGACCATGGACCATGGTTTGAAAGAAGTAAGGTTTAGATCTACAATATGGCTAATCTTAATTGTCCAATAATTTCTCGGTAAGCTGATTTCATCCCGGAAAAGTCAATTCCATCGACCAGTACCGCCCTTCAAGGTCCTGTGCATTTGAGCAGATGGGCTATTTGACGGATATGGGTATTGAGGAGGAAACTTATAACTGGTTTTATATATTCTTCTCAATATACCATCAAAAGTAATGTTTCATAATGCACGGCACTTTTTAACTACAAGAATTCGAATTATTGCTTTTAGAAAATCTTGAGTTCGATTAACTTTTCGAATTTGACAAATTATGAGAAATTGAATTAAGAAATTTTATGACACACAAAACTTGCCAAATTGGAAGCCCGACCAATCCACCACATACATTATATAAATTAAACTCATGAAAAAATTATTTATTTGATGTGCCAAATATTCGGTTTTTTCGTATTTCTCAAATTTTAATCCGTTGACGGAGAAATCGTAAAAAATAAATGAATTTCATGGGTCAAGACCTTTTTAACGGCTCCGAATTAACAAAAAGCCCTTAAATATCCTGTAATTTTTTTCGTAAAATGATAATTCATGCTCAAATTTCCGTCCTTCAAACTAGAGGCAAGTACTTTAATTAGATAGGATAGTAAAACACAATTAAAGTTCACCAATCAAATTTTTGAAATGAATTACTTTCAATAACCAATGGTAAATTGCAATTCATTAATTGAGATAAAATTCATGAGTAATTCTCGAAGAAAACGTTGGAAAATGTTGAAGGCGAATTCAAAAGACCAAAATGCTTAATGCATAATAGCGAGACGAATGAGTTTCCAGAACCGCTTAAAGCGCAACTTGGTCACCAAAATAAAATTCCGAATCATATCACCCTTCAAATGATTTGATAATGTCAACTTACCGCGTATCCGATGGCTGTTAACGAGATTAAACAACATTTGGAATTGTGTAGTTTTATACCAACTATATTGAATTCTAGCTATTTAAAAAATATTGATGAAATTAAGGAGAGGGTCACTTCTGTTAAAGTCTGATTCAGTTTTGAATATGTATTTTATGAGCAGCACAGAATGAAAACGAACGAGAACCAATCATCCGGCTCAATACCATAACCTTTGAGGGCTATTTGAAAAAGTTTGGTTAATAATATCTCAACCACCTGTAAAAAATGCTTCACTGGAAAAAAATTGCATAAAACCGCATAAATTGATTAAGCCACCCATCTGCACGCGATGTTATATTTACGTCTATGAAGGACCTTTTACAGCATTGCCATAAACGCTGTTTAAAAACACCATTGAGCCAGAGTCGAAATCTTCCGTTGCGGGTTTTTTCGATTTTGGCCTTCATTTTTTTCACCGTAGCCAACATTTCACGAAAATTCACAATTGCTAAAATAATGAACCAATAAGAGTGAAATTGAAATTTTTTAGTTTAAAGAAAAATGCAGCAGAAAATTGTTAATGAGCTGTTTCTTACACATATGCAGTTTTCGAGAGAATCCGTCGAACCGATGTGCGCCAATTGACTATGGTACTTAATAAAAATCAAATGCATTATTTTCGAACTTTTATTTCTGGCTATCAAAAGTTAATTTTTGAATTCATGAAAATGAAACTAATTTATTTTAAAGCAAGTATGGCAAATTTATGAATATACGTATATATCTAGCGTAACCACTATCAATGATAACCTGTAGAAATACGGTTGAACTTTAAAAACTTCTTGATATGCTATTGTATAAACATATTAAATGGGTATAATATAATCGTATACCATAATAGTGTAATACATTAACGCATAGACCAAAATTTGACAAAAAAATGTCGTCAGTGATGAAAATCAAGCGCGATTTTTANCTTAATTGTCCAATAATTTCTCGGTTAAGCTGATTTCTCATCCGGAAAAGTCAATTCCATCGACCAGTACCCCCTTAAGGTCCTCGGTGCATTTTGACAGATATGGGCTATTGACGGATATGGGCTATTGATGGAAAACTTATAACTGGGTTTATATATTCTTCTCAATATACCATCAAAGTAATGTTTCATAATGCAGGCAACTTTTTTAACGACAGAATTTTCGAATTATTGCTTTTTTAGAAAATCTTGAGTTCGAATTTAACTTTTCGAATTTGACAAATTATGAGAAATTTGAATTATAGAAATTTTATGACACAAAAACTTGCCAAATTGGTAAGCCGACCAATCCACCACATACAATTTTATAAATTAAACTCATGAAAAAAATTATTTATTTCGATGTGCTAAAATTTCGGTTTTTTCTTATAAATTTCATGCTCAAAATTTTGCCGTTCCTTCCTTAAACTAGAGGCAATTACTTTAATTAGATAGGATAGTATAAACCAATTAAAGTTCAGCAAATCAAATTTTTGAAATGAATTACTTTCAAATACCATGGTAATTGCAATTCATTAATTGAGATTAAAATTCATGAGTAATTCTCGAAGAAAACGTTGAAAATGTTGAAGGTGAATTCAAAAGACCAAATGCTTAATGCATAAATTTAGCGAGACGAATTGATTTCCAGAACTCTTTAAAGCGCAACTTTGGTCACCAAAATAAATTCCGATACATATCACCATTATCAAATGATTTTGATAATGTCAACTTACCGCGTATCTGGCTGTTAACGAGATTGAACTAACATTTTGAATTGTTTTAGTTTTATACCACTATTTAATTGAATTCTAGCTATTTGTTAAAGAAAATATTGATGGAAATTAAGGAGAGGGTCACTTCTGTAAAGTCTGATTTTTGTCAGTTTTGAAATGTATTTTATGAGCAGGACAGATGAACAATTACGAATAGAGACCAATCATGCCGGCTCAATACCATTAACCTCTGAGGGCTTATTTTGAAAAAGTTTGGGTTAATAATATCTCACCCCACTGTAAAAAAATTGCTTCACTTGGAACAAAAATTGCATAAAACCATAAATTTTGATTAACCCCTATCTGCACGCGATGTTATATTACGTCTATTGAAGGACCTTTTACAGCATTCATAAACGCTGTTTAAAAACACATTGAGCCAGAGTCGAAATCTGTCCAGTTGCTGGGTTTTTTCGATTTTGGCCTTCATTTTTTTTCACCGTAGCCAACATTTCACGAAATTTCACAATTTTTTAAATAATGAACAATCAAAGTTGAAATTGAAATTTTTTTAGTTTAAAGAAAATGCAGCAGAAAATTGTTAATGAGCTGGTTTCTTACAATATTGCAGTTTTCGATGAAGATCCGTCGAACGATTGCTCCAATTGACTGGTACTTTAATAAAAATCAAATGCATTATTTTCGAACTTTTTATTTCTGGCTTATCAAAAGTTAAATTTTTGAATTCATGAAAAAAAATTGAAAATTATATTTTAAAGCAAGTATTGGCAAATTTATTGAAAGTTATAACTTATTACTAGCGTAACCACTATCAATGATAACCTGTAGAAATACTGGTTGGACTTTTAAAAACTTCTTGAATGCTTATTCTATAAACCATAAATATGGTATATATAATTTATACCATATGGTATAAATTATACCATACCAAATTGACAAAAAAAATTTGGTCGTCAAGTGATGAAAATATAGCGATTTTTCTCAGTTTTAGTATATAATTATTTTAAAATAAACTTCGCATTATGCTGCATAATTTATACCGATAATTTATGCAGTATCGGTAGTTTTTTGTTCAACACTTCTGTTAGTGAAATAAACATACTACTTATGCCATAATTAATTTGTGATAATTTGTCATTTTTGCTTCAAATGCTTGATTTTTTCGAAATAAAAATGGAAAAATTGGAAAAAAAATGGAGGAAACCATACTTATAACTCATTTCAATTATTTCTCCCGCTTAATTATAACCCTGAAACTGTTGAGTACTCCCTTAAATTAGATAATGACAACTAGAATCCAATTTAGATTTGTCGGACAAATTTTGTCCTGAAATCGAAAAGAATATAATATCCATCGGAATAATTTGCAAGCAATTCGCAAATCCCGCGAATGCAGGTTTAATTTCTCGGCTAGGCCCACTTTGTATAATTTTTTCGCAAAAAGTCTAAAGTCTTACTGGTCTGGGTGGCGGTGGTGCTGACCGCAAATTGATACATCATTAATTTAATTTGTTTGAAATGTGCTGCAACTGAAAAGGTCCATTATTTCCATATTCCGATTGAAGAATAATTACTATTTAATCGGCCGATAATGATGAAAAATTTGCCGATCATTTGCTTAAAAACCGGCTCAAAGTGGTAAAACCTGATAAAAAGCCGAGTCATTAATGGTCGTCATGGAGTTTGTCTGCAAAATTTAATTTTACATTTAATCGATCCTTAGTTTAATTGACTCATCCGGAAATCAGCATTTTTTGAATTACAAAGTGCCATTATTTACTATGTTCAAAAACATTTTTTAACCCTCGTTCGATGTTCTCGTAAAAAATCTGTTCGCGCCACTTTTTTATATTTAGTTTAAGGGAGTGCCATAAGTCCTGCAGATTGGTACATTTTTTCAGAGCGATAAATAAAAGAAAAAAAAGGTGAAAATTAATTTGTTTATCATTTTCAACAATTAAAGTGTTCATTCTTGCAAACGTTCATATTTTTAATTTCTTAATATAACTAATTATCTGGGAAAATATAAAAACCACTTTTCACTGTACATCAATTTCCAACTAAATCCGACTACAGAATAATTTTTGAAGACAATATCAATAAACTTCAGACAGTTTCGGGTGTAATGCGCTAAAAAGTCTTGTTTTAATTCTGCACATTAAAAAATTTCCTCGATATCAAAGTTTTTATCCATGAAAAATGGTCAAAAATGCCAAAAAGTAGAGAAAAACAACTTTTTTTGAGATAAAAATTGACCTTCAATTGCGTTTTGATATTAAAAAATGTTCTGACTATCACACAAAATGACGCCTATAACACCCGCAATTTTATTGAGAATTTTTCCCCACCATAAAATTTCTAAAAATTCAGTGCCGAGTTCAGTGCCTAAATTAATTATTCTACCTCATGTTTATGATTTTTCAAACGGCTGTCAAAAAATATGTAGGCGTTTTTTAAAAAAATGAAAGTGTCTTTTTTCTCGGTTTTTACTCACATATTTGAATAAACAAAACAAAAAAAAATTTGAACAAAAAATGCGGAAAATTTTCATAATAGTTTGATTTTTTTTAAAATTTTTACGATTTCAAAAATGAAAACTCGAACTCAAATCTTTCCTGAAAGGAATAAAAATAATTGTATCAAGCTGAAACATATTTATATCGGTTCAGCTAACTATAATAAGCATAAAAATATACTGACTTATTATTTTCGTAAGTTATAATGACTCCAGTCTGCCGGGTTTATGGCACCCCGCCTTAAAGATTATTGTATGCGTATTAAAAATCACAGGAAGTTGAAGGAAGTGGTAGACTCCGCAAAGCCTCATTTCGAACATTGTAGAATTAAATTAATCCCGTATATAACGCATTCCCTATCAGATCTACTCTGATCGATCAGATCACTGAAAAATGCAAGAGGTAATGAATTTGTGTAAATGAAAAAAAATTATAATACGATTCAAAGTTCAGGATACCGCTGAAAACCGCTAATTATGATGACTTAATACTACGATATTTCGAAAACAAATAAGATATTGAAATTAAGAGTATATTTCTGGAACCCTGGTGCTTATCTTAGATAACTGAGCTCGGTTTATTAATTTTTCAAAAAATATTAATTTAAATTAAGATAAATTTAGATTTATTAATTCAGAAATAATAAAAACATTATTTTTATCTGAATGATTTTTTATGACTTTCATTTTTTTTAGAAAAAAGTTCTACGGAGTTGGGCTGCACTGCATTTTTCACACTCACAACTTTCCTGAAATCAAAAATATAATGAAACGAGTTATCGAAAATTTTCTTTTAAGTTTGAAGTTTTACTTTCCACAATCATCTTTTGACCGTGAGAACATCTGTGAAATTGCATAAACTGTTAAAATGCATTCAGAGAACTTTATGATTAAAGGTTTTACTTGCTTTTTACGAGGTATCTAAAATCCAAGTATTAAAATACATTAAAAAAGTAATGGTTTATTAATGACCCGTAATACAGAAATAACCCAGTAAATACAGATTACATACTGCTTCCAGTATATGTGGCAGTCAATGAGACTTGAACTCGAGACCTAATGAATTAACATTAAGAACAAAACGATCTCTTCACCTAGCAGGGTTTCGGCTCGAAAGCGCTACATTCTATTCAGCTATCGTGGATCCACACTGAATGGAATGTAGGAGGGGTGTCAGTCAGAGGTTGTCAAAGCCTCTAGCCTCGAGTGGGGCGTTATTTAGACCTGGGGACCAGAGGGCGTCCTTGGGTGTCGTTTGGTATCTCGGCCAATAATAGCGCCCCTAAAAATCGGACTTAGGCCTGATAGCTACCAAGATGTACTCAGACTGGCGCTCTAAAAAGCTCTAGCGTGTAAAACTACTGCTCTTTTTCCACACTGTGGTTTTTTATTGAGCTTGCGTTAACTTCTCCACTTCTGTCTTACTATCAAAATCTTTTTGTGCAATCTCATATTGTCAATAAAAGTTTCAGTTAAAAGAAAAAAAAACGCTTTCGAGCCGAAACCCTGCGAGGCGAAGAGATCGTTTCGTTCTTAATGTTAATTCATTAGGTCTCGAGTTCGAGTCTCATTGATTGCCACATATACTGGAAGCAGTATGTAATCTGTATTTACAGAGTTATTTCTGTATTACGGGTTATTAATAAACCATATAATATATTTGCAACCCAATATTAAAAAGTAGTCTCAATTTTTTTTCATTTAATTGTTCAAAAATTTGCATTTTTTCGATAATTATAATACTTTATTCCAAAGATTTGTGAAAGTACAATCTAATAATTTGTCAACAGATTTATGCTGAATTTGCCATAAGCTGTACAGGTTATAAAAGAAATCAGATTGTGTGTTTGCAACTTACCAGAAACTTTAAAAACCCAAAACAAGAAATATTCCTCAGACAAGTTTTACTAACTAGAGTTAAAACCTCTTTTTTGAGCAACTTGTTCAGACCATTCATTTTGCTGGGTCTTTTTAGGCCCCTACCGTATTTTCCTGAATTTGATCGATGTAAAAACTGAGGTTTGAGTAGGGATCATTTCCGATATAGAATACGGTATATTTTTAATACGGTATTTAGAAAGTTTTTTGAAAAAGAGCAATTGTCGCATTTCATGAATCGTTTCTCGAAATTTTGTCTTGTTTATCGTATGAAGAAAGTTATTCTATGCTATTTTGACTACTTTGTTGCACATAAATGCCTAAAAGGTTAAATAATTCCATCGAAAACTGCGCGAAAATAAAATTTCAAAGAAAAATATTCAAAATAATAATCCGAAACATTTAGTCTCGTTAATCTTAGTAATTCTCAAAGAATTTAGTATTCAATTTAACTTTACTTATGTTTATGTGACTTGTGTCAAATAAGAGGGCTGTCAAAGTCGAAATGAAAGTTTTACATAATCCGGAGAGCAGAGTACTTTGTTACTTGTTCATGGGAAAAAAATGAAAAATACGGTAATGTTTTTTTTGTTGATTACTTTTGAAAAGACGAATTTTCTAAAAATTTTGTTGAAATGTTATACATAAAGCATGAAATAAAGGGAAATAACACGCCTACGTTTTACTATAAATTCATATCTTTTTGCTTACACGCCTACGCATTTTTTNTTTTTTGTCAGCAGCATTCCCTAAACATGAAAAGGACAGTAAAGTTATATTTAGTAAATTTGTGTAATTTAATTTTTAGGATGTTACTTTGAAAATTCATTTAGAAGATCTCATTATTGAAAAACCTTAACTATAAATAATTAAAGAAACAGGCTTTCAGTGATTTTCAAAATTAAAAAAAAAGTTAATTTTGAAAATATATCCATAACGATCTCCGGGTACACAAAACCGTTTCCTCGAAAATAACTCGTTTTTCGTTCTGATTTATCTTAAAGTTACTTTGAAAGGTGAAAAATAATATTATTGCAGAAATATTTTCTGACAAATCAAATTTTTCATACAATAAACGGTGTGTAAAATTGTTGCTCGAGAAATAAACGGAAAATTCTTGAGATTGACTCATTAAATCCATCTCAAGACCTCCCCCCGTTTTTTCTCGAGCAAGAATTCAACATCCTGTATTTGTAAAACAGATTGTCATAAGAAGGTTTTCTTAGTCGAAATGTGAGTTTTCATAATCTCGGAAGCAAAGTACTTTGTTATTGATTCATTATAAAAAGTAAGAAATACGGTATCGGTGACCTTTACGGGTGAAATGCCCATCAAGATAGAGTACAAAGAATTAGTTTCTGGTAACAAATTAGTATTCAAGGTCATAATTTCAGTGTTTAACAAAACAAAGTGCAATTGAAGTAGATTTCGTTTCTCAAAATGCTTAACCATTGTACGAAAACAGCCTCTAAGCAAACTTAAGCATGACAAAAACCATTAAAAATTTATTTTCAAAGTATAGGATAGACTTTTTTTCGAAAAACCCTTTAAAATTTTAAAATACGGCCACAAAAATATTGCTCAGATTTTATAATGTTTCTACCTCATAATTTATTTTCATTTCGTTTTTTTGCAGGTTTCGTTCTGATAACTGAGATAATTGATTAAGACCGAATTAGCACTTGGATAAGAAGTTTTTCGTATAAAATCTTGTGAAATAGAGGTATTCGCCAGTATAAAAAACTACAAATACAACCTTAATAAATATCACTTTATTTAACCACGGTAAAAACTATATTGACAGTAATAATCTGAGCTCGAAGCTGGGGCTGTGATCAGGCCATGTCTATGACAGTAAACTGTTTATAAAAACAGTCTACTTCATGACATACATAATGTCGATGACAGTAGATTGTTTTNTGTCATCACATTCACAATCTGAACTAGAAGTCGTTAAAGAGAGATTGATTAGTGATCCGGGTTCATAAGTCTAAAACAGACGGTGACTGGTTCTGAGCAATTTTATTAGGGATAATTCCTTCAAATTATGACCCTACAAATATTAAAGGTCTCGCATTCAAACGTTTAGCGTTTGTTAAGTTGACTCTAAAAATAAAAATTTGATAAATAAGAAAAAATTAGATCCTCCTACTGGCGATAAAGAGCATTTCACGTTTTTCTATAAAGTCGAATTTCGCAAAAATTTGAAGGAATTATCCCTAATTATAATTATTTATAGTCCAATTTTTGCTTAAAAATATTGAAAATGAGGAAAGTTTTCATCATTTTTCCAAAAAAATTCGATCGAAAATCACAACAAAATATTATATTTTTATCATTCTTGAATCAACTTGGAGATTTCCAAATCGTAAATAGAAATCATTTTGGACAAAAAATGAAGAAAATTTGAAAATTTTTCGATTTATTTTAAATTCCGAACCCAATAATTCTAATGTTGCAAAATTTATCAAATTAAAATATCAGAAACCTCGATAAATTCTCAAACATCACATTGGAGTTATCTTAAGGGCCTCGGTGCATTTTGACAGATTTGCACTTTTTCAATTGTTTTTGTCTTGATAGACAACTTTTTTCAACTTCAAAATTTTTGGATAAAAACATTTTCAAACACAAGTTGCCACTTTTCAGCTTACTTTGTTTAATCTGAATTTCTCCAGATTGATTATTTTTACTTTATAAATCGTCTGTTGAAAAAACACTCAAAAAACGCGCGTTCGCTATCGAGGGTGTCTTAATTACATTGAAATTACTTTTTGTTTTCTTATTAATTAGAAGTTCTAAAAAACGGTCTCGACCACCAACGAAAATTTATATAATTTAATTTTATATG
Organism: Oikopleura vanhoeffeni; assembly: GCA_004367855.1. Lineage (NCBI taxonomy): Eukaryota > Metazoa > Chordata > Appendicularia > Copelata > Oikopleuridae > Oikopleura > Oikopleura vanhoeffeni. The sequence continues at coordinate 284,583 of SCLH01001205.1, forward strand.
ATTTCTACGTCAAAATCGAAAATTTTTAAAAGACGAAAAAACCGACATTTTAGCACATCGAAAAAAAATTATTTTATGAGTTTAATTTATTAAATTTTACGTGGTGGTGGGTCGGCTTACCAATTGAGCAAGTCTCGGTGAAATAAATTTTTTTCAATTCTTGATTAAAGAGGCTTAACTAGATTTCGCGCAAACCGTATTTTCATTTAAAAAAGTATGATTCAGAGTATAAAAAAGAGCGAAAAAAACAAAAAGGAAAGCATATTTAAATATATGGAAGTAGCCATTCCCAATATATTTAGCTAAGGATTCCAAAAAAATTAGTTTGATATTTTTTGAACAAGAAATGAGAAAAATTTTCAAAATATTACTAATTATTTTTGACCAAAAATCACTAAACCATGTCATCTGGTTTTTCAAAGAGCATATAAAAAATATGTGGTCACCAAGTCGAAAAGTTAAAGTAGCCATTTGTAGACTTTTTTTTCGTTTATTTGAAACAAATATTGAAAAAAAATTTGAACGAAAATAAGGCATTTTTTCATTATGTTTGAAACTTTTATCCAAAATTTCTCATAATTTCTCGAATTCGAAAAAGTTAAATTCGAACTCAAAATTTTCTTAAAAAGCCTTAATGCAAAAATTCGCTAATTACAAAAGTTGCCTGGGGTATAAATAGGGTGCGCAGCGGTCAAAATTCACTTTTAGTTCAGTCTGTAGGGTTCCCGCTGCGCACCCTAGGTATAAATCATCACTTTGATGGTATATTGGGAAGAATATATCAATCCAGTGAAAAGTTTTTCATCAATAGCCCATATCGGTATCTGTCAAAATGCACCAAGGCCCAAAGTGAATAAAATGAGGTTTTTAATATAACTTAGATATCCATGAAAAACATCAACCTTATAATTTAGTTTTCTTGGTTTTTTAATGTTTTGCGGATTTCGTTCCTATAACTGAGATTATTGATTTAAGACCAACTAGGCACTTGGATAAGAAGTTTTTCGGTATAAAATATGAACTAGAATATAAAAATAATCCTTCAGTTCAAATTCTTCTAAAGTGGTTTGTTTTGTCTTGTCTGAAAACAGGGATTGATTCATGATCCGGATACATAAATCTTAGAAGGACGGAAACTGGTTCTGAGCACTATAATTATTTATATTCCAAATTTTTGGTTAAAAAATCAGTCAGACTGGAGCCAAGTTCCGGGCCGTACATTGTAATTACCATTTTTAGCTCCAACGGGACTTTGCAGAAATAATGAGAAAATGGAATTTTTAGGAAATGAAAAATTGGTACTATTTTGCTGATTTAGATTTTTCTTCTCATTGAGAACCGGAAATCTAGGGACATTGTTCAGAGGCCAAAAATTAAAATTGAGACGGAGGTAATCAAAAAATAAATTGAAAATATTGCACAAATTGCAAATTCCATCGGAAGAAAGGGTGAATTCTGACTTTTAAATATCGGAACAAGTAAAAAACTACCAGGTTATTTTTATGAAATATGGTTTGAGATATTTCCTTTTCGAAATTCTAATGAATTTACTAAATAGATCTGTTTTGGTCCTAGATTAGGGTCAGGCTAGGAAAAGTGATGCATCCCCAGACTTTTTCCATCCCCCTATTCCTTTCCCTACCCCTAGCTGTCCATTCCCTCTTCCTCTTCATCTCCTTGAAAATCCATTCCTTCCCTTTTCTTCCCGGGGATGGACCAAAAAAGGGGAAGTCTTTCGTTTTCTTGAATTTTTCAGAACTATTCAACCTTGCACCATGAATTTCGACCAAATCTAAGACCAGAAATTTTGGCCTTAGATTAAATCGACCCCATGAAGTATAAAGATAATGGCGGCTTTTAAAGCAATGATTTCCAGTGGTTCAGTTGGACGAATTTTTCTTGAAGATGGACGGACCGATTTTGGAAATTACAAAAATAGTTGAGAGTCAGTGGTTTGATACCTTGCATGACGGTCTTCGATTTTTGAAGGGGATGGATCCCTCCTCTTTTTTCTTCCCTTCCCTTTTTCTAGTCTGATTAGGATGTCCGAGGTCAGCTCAGCGGCTGAGCCTCAGCTTTGATGTTTGTGAGTATCCCTCAGAAATGGGGACGCTGAATGATTTTTCGAAATATAATCGAAAATACAAGTTCTAAGATTTGGCAGAGTATTTCTCATCATACGATATGATCATTGTACTGTATATCCATTTATCACACTTTTGTAAATATCCCGGCCCTACTACTTAAAAACACACTACGTTTGCAAATCAGGGTCGGGATATTTACAAAAGTGTGATTAAGGGATATATGATTGTAGTACAATCAATGTACATTGTATCGAGGCCCATTATGGTCGAAAGTTTTTTGGCAAACAAATTCGGCGATATTGGGCATTTTCGGCAATATCGCCACTTTCAGCGTTATAAGGATTATGATAAAATGTTTCGTTCTAAAATTTGAAACGTGTTGGCGTTAAAAATGAGGTCTTACATGACGTCTTACGTGTAATTCAAAAAGTTTTCAATGTAATAAAGAGATAAACATGTGTTTCATATAAAATTATTCCCCCAGCGCAAATAAACAAAAAATTTAAAAATTGGAGCAGGAGTTTCAACTGTCGATAAATTACGTCATTCACGACGCACCGAACGAAATTTGTAATAAAAACCTCGCCCACGCAATTCGGCGATATTGACACATACGGCGATCTGGGCACTGGTTGTATTTTAGCTGAAAATCGTGAAATCGTAGGTTGGTTTCGGCGGTATATCAGGCATATCCCCTCTATATGATGCATACCTGTTTAAAGTCAAAAAAATAACAAAAATGTTTTTCTATTAACTTCTTATTAACAGACAATATGACAGTTTGGCTTTATCCAGGAGTTAAAAAACTCGACACGTTAAATTTCATTCACCTTATCGAATCTATGAATTTGTATCAAATTTGTATAACACAAAAAATCTCCGAAGTTCTCATTTGATAACGGTGATAAACGTTCATTTTGAATCAAAATTCAACCTTTGATGAATTGTGAACATCGGAAGAAAATTCGTATTTTCGAATAAAAGCCAAGTCAGCCAAAGATACTTCAATTTTTATAAGTTTGATAAACGACTTTGAGTGCGTTTTTTTTTTCAAAGAAAAACACGGTATTCATTAAGCGCAATGTTGTTCTAAAGTGGCTGAAATTGTAATTTATGAGTTACTTGAGACTACAAGACTAACTCAATTTTAGAATTCCGACTTATCAGTCGACAGAAAAGTCTTGAAAAAGATACATATCGACATTTTAAAGTATGATTAAGAAGTTCATAACTTGCAGACTAATTCACTTTGCTCAACACTGTTGAGTCAACAGTAGTGGGTTTATACTTAATAATAGTTTCAAATATTTTGGAAATTAGAAAAAGCTGCTGGCGAACAAAAAAAATCGTGGAATTTTCTTAGAATTTATTTATTTCTCACTTGATGATGATGGCATGAATCGAAAAGTCAATTTTTTCTTAATTGATCAAATTTATTTTTGTATATTTTATTATATCTCGAACAAACTACAAAATTTTGAAAATATCAGTTTTACAGCATTCAGTGAAAATTTGGCATATTTGTTTCAAATACTATAGCATAAAGTTTTCATAGATCAGGAGCCCTCGTAATAAAGACACGAATTTTAAGGAATTTTATAACTTAGATTGAACTCTTTAATTTTATACGTGTCTTTACATATTTAGTTGTGCCAACCTTATTGGTCAATGTCTTACTCGTGGCTTTGTTACTCGTGGCTTTAACCCCTTATATTTCTGCGCAAACCAGCTCAATATTCACTTTTAGATGTAGCCCCACTGTTAGGAACCCTTTTTAATAAATTATCGAAATTAAATAAATGTTTATTTATCAACCAATGAGCACACCAGTTTAACCCTATTACCTCGGCTGACAGATCACGACTTTTTGAATGATGCGAATTGAGATAATATGATGGGGTGGCCGTCAGAATCAAAGCCGATTTCATTGGCGTATTCTAAAATTTGTTTTTCGTTGGCTGCAAGTATCTCGGGTTGTTGTTTTTATATATTCTGGATTTTTCAGCCGAGAGCCCCGTATCTATATCATAAATATAATATTAATCATATAAGAGATTATATTATTAATGTATATTTGCAGTTTGAAATTCAAAATTTTCGCATTCATCACAAAAGAAAAAAAGTGCGTGAGTACTACCATCAGCAAGTATCACCCATCATAGAGTGGCTTGTTTTTCAATTCCCATTTTGTTTAATTGAAAGTAAAATTTTGATTCAAGAATATAATCCAACTTCCCCAAAAAAATGTTGAATGTCTAGCTTATTTATCCTTTCTGTGAACCACGGTCAAAGTTGAGCCAGGCTCAATGAATCTGTCAATAGATTTTGGTGCGTTGGCGGAACCTTATTTATATGCGTCCAAGGGTTAAAGCCATATATTAAACTCCTCAATCAAAATTTTCAGGAAACCGTTGCCAGTCGGCGGGGGATTTGTCCGTTTTAAATTTTTCTAAAGCAAATGATAGCCAGAATGTCACGAGAAGCTACTTCATATCGGATGAATAGAACAATTTGATGGATTACTAATTGACTAAATTAAATTGAGCTAAAATTGATAATTGAAATAAGAGAAAAATATTTAACTTCCGGAAAGAAATATATTCATCAGGGGGGAAGATACTTCCTTTCTCAAATACGGATTATCCAATTATTAAGGGGGGGTCGATAATTAGGCTTGAAATATGCAAGCTGGTTAATATACATTTTGACAACTTTTATCTCAGACTTTTAAGAATGTGAGACTAACTTAAACTCTCAAGCTAAAAAATCGGCGTATATTTTTCAGTGCCAAATTTCCATATGAAAGCAATACAAAACTATGTTTTTTTAGTTGAATCAAAATTTTCTACTAGTCTAGAAAAATTTACTAATTAATCATATTTGACATAAACCCATGAAATATTGGGTTTAAAATTAATTTTTGAAAAAAATTGGCGAACGCTAATCTCGAAAAAAATTGTCTTTATATCATAAAAATAGAAATTTTCTGTTTTCCGACAAATAGTATTTCTGGCAAATTACTATTTACCCGATAGAAATGCACTTGAAAATTTGAATTTCTTAATATAGGCGCCCACTCCCTGAACAAATTAATGAATTAAGTAAATGATCGTTTGGGAGAATAATATCCTCCCAAACGATTTTCAGGATATTGAAAACATGTCCGTTAGGTCAGGAATACTTCCCCGTATAAGTAAAAATAATAAATTTTGAAGTTTTGGGGTCAAATTGAAATAAGTGTTATTTTTCCATTTAATTTTGAAAAAAATACTCAGAAAAAATTTTGAAAATTAAAAAATTTCAATTTTTTTTTGTTCTTATTTCGATTTTTGTGCTTTCACAACATGAACGATTAATTTGATGCATTATATGACATAATAACTGCAGAAAATGTAGGGACCGGGATATCCTGAATGGGAACAGTTTTCTTTTGTAAATTTTCAATAATTTTTTTTTAAGTTTCTGAAATATGAATCTTGACATCAAAGTTATCTTCAAAATTTGAATTGGTCTGTTCAATTTCAGTCAGAGTAACGTCGATATGAAGATTAACATCCAGTAAACCAGAAGATTTAAAATTAATCATAAAACGAAAAATAAAGAGAAATTTGTGGGTTCTTTTCCGGTATTCCGGTTGCAAAAATAGTTTTGTGGTTGTTAAAGCCCTTGCCTTTAGTGAAACGATTTTTTTATTCCCCCTCAGTCTACCATATCTGATATTCCAATTGTTCAGGTAATTTTTGTACTATTTCATTGACAGCACTTAATCTTGAATTTCTATCTCACTTTTAAAATTTTCTAATTTTTTTATAAGTAATTCTTAAACGATTGAAATTGCATCTTGAAAACGCCACTTTGACTTCAACAGTCAAATTTTGACTGTCAAAATCTGTTCATACCCGAACAAGATTTTTGATCGTATTTTTGATGCTTTATTACCCTGTACTGCTTCAATGAATCTTAGTACACAAGTGTATGTTTTTTTTCTCCAAAATACTTTTGATAGTAGACTTTGCCAACAGTCGACCCATATCTCCTGCCATATAAGTCAATAATTCAGACAGCGAGCATTCTGGGTTCGGTTCGCTATAAGTTATAATTTTCACCTTTAAAAGTTAATGTCGGCCTCTTTAATTTCATTGACATTTTTAACTGATTATTTTTAAACGAAAATTAAAAAAATCAAATTTCCCATATCTAAAATTTCGTTATTCAAACATTAAAGTCTATATATTCACGAAAATAGTGAACAAAATTTTTTTTACTGTTTTTTTCACTCGACTCCGAAAAAGTACCCTTATCCGAACGTTGTACCCTTATCCGAACGATTTTTGGCCGAGCTGATGTGTTCAGATAAGGGTACACCCATATGAAATTCTCCCTAACGTTTATTCATCCAAATTGAGTCAATAGCAAATAGGCTGTCCGAACCGTTAACATTTTGGCGTTTGGAAACGACTCATCCGGTTAAGTTCTTGAAAATTCCTAGTGAACAGAAATTTTTAGAGTGAATTGAACAGCGAAGTTGTACGGATCGGACTAATTTCAAAATTATTCAGATCATAAAAATTTTATTATTAGTTTTTTTTCATTTTTCAATTAATTTAAAATTTCAATGCTGAAAAACCTGTAACACCTTAGTAAAGGATAAACGCTGAAAAAATTATGTCCTCACAAAATTTGTTCTTTAATTTCAAAAATGTATCCGCAAAAGCTTTAAGACTTCTTTTAAAACTTTTTTTTATCATTAAAACAGATATCGCTTTTCTGTTTTTTCTAATTATTTATGTTTTAAAGTTTTTTCGGCCTGAACAAAAAATGAAACTATATTTTAACCCACCCTTCAAATATGTTATCTGTCAAGAACACAAAGTGTTACTGATCTGAATAAACTTACAATATTTATTTTTCTAACAACCATGGAAAAATATTGATAGAAAATTATACTCTACAAATAAAAAATGTCATTTGTCATGGATCAAACTAACATCCCTTTCCCGATTTTCAAAGGGTCCTCTTTATGTTTATGTCTGGCCGGAAGAACACTGGTCTCTCTTCTGTTTACAAATTTATTAAATGCATCAAAGTTAACTTCCGGGTGTAAAGAATTAATCAAAATATCACAAAAAAAATCGGATGGCATTTAATTTAAAGAGGTGGTCATTAATTAAAGAGCTGAATTTGATAGATATAAATGTAACCTCTATTCAATTTATATACATGTATTGAAATTGTCAGTTTCATCCTACAATATTGAGCAGTTTTAACGATATTGGCAATTTTGGCAATATGACTCATATTATATGAGGACAGAAATAAAGTTTTTTGTTCAAAAATGAAAAACCCGTAGACGTTCAAAATGGTGTCATAATTTTTGAAGTTTTTCAATTATATAAGCAATTTTACAATTGATTCAAAATGTTACCGACGAAAATGTTCAGAATTAAGTACTCCACCAAACGCAATCAAACACAAATTCATAAAAGCAGATTTGAAAAATTTATCTTGAAGTATTTTTTTATTCTGGTTAAATTGAATAATGGCGACCACCCCCTTACAAATGTTATATTTACCTTAAAGCGGTGTTTAATCTTGTTTTCCAAACGAAAAGGGTAAATAGTGTTGCTTGAAATTGTAGCAAAATAAGCTGAATTCCGCACTTTCTAGAACACTAAACACAAATTTTACATAATCTTGGAATTCGAAAACCTGAGGTTTATTTTGGAAAACAAGTATTTTCACTTGAAAACAATAAACCGAATAATATTGTTTGAAATACTTAGGGTCAATACAATAACTCAAAAATGAAAATTCTGCATTCGCTTTTTACTTTTTTCAAAGATCTAACAGCCTGAAAAGGCAGTTGTTGTACAGTACAACTTGTACTGTTAAACAATCAACTGACGAATTATACATTGCTTAATTGATTCATTTTGGTAAATATCATCAATTGTGGCCATTGCTTATTTTTAATAATACCGTCACATTGAATTAAATATAATAATTTAACTCGTAGACTTGATTTCTGCCATCCAGCTGCCATTCACCATTTAATCGCATTTTACGACGCTTAATCATTTAAGAAAAGATCAGTTACAAAGTTATTGATTAACTTTGAAACAAAATTACGTTTGTGCGTTTTTTTTATGAAAATTAATGCTGTATTACAGTACTTATTTTTTGCAAATTTTGTTTAAATTACCAAATAAAACCTTTGATCGTGAGCAAAAAAAAAAATTTTAAGATTTTTTTTTCATTACACGATAGCCCAAAAAAAGTCACGTGACCGTTTATTCAAGAAATAAGGTCGGCCAAAATAGTACTTTTTTTTTCAAAAATTGCTCAAAATACTATTTGAAAGAAATGAAAAGGTTTTTTAGAAGTTTTAAAGATTTTTTTTCCTTTCCACCAAAGTCCAAAAACGATCACGTGACCTTCAAATTAAGAAATAACGTTTTGGCTCAAGTAAACAAATAGTAGTCAAACTACACAAAAAATTTTTGAAGCCGAATTAACACTTTATCTAAGAATTTTGAACATAACGACATTTTTCAAAAACGTCACGTGATCTTATTTTTCTAGGAATAAAGATCAATTTATNNGTAATGCGAAAAAAGTCTTAAAAAGGTTTGAAGTTCATCCCCAAAGTTATTTTTATGTAATTTGAGAACTTTTTCAAATTACCAAATATCGGTACTGTGTTTTTTTGTTTATTGATAATTAGTTTATGAATAATTAGTAATAATTAGTACCGATCAAGTTTTTAACTTTCAAGATTTCTGTTTGTATTATTTGTTAAAATTGGTCACCGGTTTAAATAGAGCATTTCTAGAATTCAAAACTTCAGAAATACGGATTACATAATGCGTAGGCGTAATGCGTAAGCGCATATTTCTCTGTCTTTCTTCTCACGAGAAATAAAATATTTTACAACAAATAAAGAGTCATTTTACTAGATAAATTTCTCAAAAACATATAACTATGTTTAAACAGAGGGAAAGCAAACCAGTTGAAATTTAATATGAAGTAGTTTTAAATATAAATAAACGTTTAAATTCATATTATTAAAGCACTTTTGTGTTTAACTGGAGGTAATTTTTGCAACTTTTAATTTTCTTATGCCCATTAAATGCCTTTTAATTCATGTAAAAATAAATTTGTTTTTTCAATTGTTAAACAAATTGGCTGAATTTTATTTAAATAGAATAAAAAATATATTTTGATAATGAAACTTTGCTCATATAGCTCGATTTAAAGAATGGCAGCTCGATGGCAGAAATCAAGTCTGGGTACATACTCACTTAGAAAGTCTACGAGTTAATAAATGATATTGTTTTAGTGGTACAATCCACTCAGAGGGTCCCGCTTCTCGCGTGGAAGAATGATGCGTCTTTGATTGGATTTCCATGATTGGCCGCTTCAACATGATAGAAATAAATAAAGAAACTTTTGAATGAAACGTCGGTGCCCTCCGAGTGGATTTAATAAGACTCGGCTCAAACGAACTATGGAAATTTAGATCTATGCCAACAACTGGTTTCTACGGGATTTCGATTGGGTTAAGATCCAAATTATATTTTGCAACTTTATACAAATTAAATGAATTCGAACACCATAATTATTTATTAAAAAATAGCATTGAAAAGTTTTGAGACCTAAAAATAGATCGGTTCGGAGGAAAGTCTTAAAAAATGTGATTGGATCGGTTCGGATTTTTCCGATCTGATCGGCCGAGCAGATTATGTGCTCGGGTTTCCTAGCACATAATCTGTTGGGGTGCCGACCCCTGGTTGAAACAAATAAAGACGCGGGATCGGGATCGAAAATAAATCCCGATTCAGAACTCGATATTGATTGTCGCCGAAATTGTAGCCATTAATTATTCTCAAAAAGTTTGCTATGTCAGAGTCAGGGATGGGCGTCCAAGGTAGAATATCTGCTCGGAAAAAACCAAGCAGGACCAATCAGATCTGTATTTTTCTGATTCGATCCGATCACATTTTTTGGCTTTAACTCGTAGACTCGATTAAGTAGCCGGCGAGTAGTTACCAATGACCATTTATTCGCATTTTACGACGCTTAATCCTCAATGACAAGATCAGTTTTAAAGTTATCGATAAACTTCAAACAACGTTTGTTTTGAAATTTTTACTGTATCACAGTACTTTTTTTTTGCAGAAATTTTTGGAATCACCAAATAAAACAGTTGATCGTGATCAGAAGAAAATTCTAAGATTTTTTTCATTACACCTTAGCCCAAAATGATCACGTGACCGTATATTCAAAAAATTAGATTGGCAAAAATAGTATTGTTTTTTTCAAAAATTGCCTGAAACACTTTTTGAAAGAGTTTTCTAGATTTTTTTCTATTACAGCAAAGGCAAAAAGCGACTTTTTTTTTCTTGACTCCATTAAATGTCTATAATAAAAAATGTATGTTGATGAAGAAACTTTGCTTATATAGCTCGATTTATATGAACGGTCACTAGTTCCCGGAGATTGAGTCCGGGTTCAATTTTCTTGTTTACGAGTTAAATTTCAAACATAATTTTGAAATTGTTTTTCAGTTTTTAAAAATTTTAAAAATGAAAAAGAACGATAAAATTGAGTAAAAGAAAAAAAATCACAAAATTCAAAACAATTTTGAAACTTGAAGTTTTTATGAAACATTCCCAGAGGAGTAAATATTTCAAAATATAGAAGAAATTTTATTTTTGATTTAATTTCCTTACGAAATCAAATTTTCTTTATATTTTTAAATATTTATTCATTTTCCATGATCTATATTTTTTCCAACTGAAAAATTTCCTGAAACAATTGTAATATTTTGAAATAAATTCTTAATTTTCGAAAAAAGTCTGATAAAATTTTTTTCAAATTTTTGATTTTTCACACTAGGATAATTTTTTTTAAGAACATTTTTTTTTTAATTCTTATATCTCAAATTTGTTTTGTTTTCAACGCAAACTTTCAAGTCTTTGGTAATCTTCATGTTGGCGAAAATCTATTTTTCAATTATTTTTGATAATGATCATCAAGTATTGAAACCACTAGTCAATTTTCGAAAACAATTATCCGTTTATATTTTATTTTTAAAAAATTCATTATTAATTTTTAGCTATATTTTTCACAAATAAGAATTTAAAATTTATCTTTTATCCTAGCAAGATTTCAAATTTTTCAGAAACAATTTCGCAAATTTTTTGTTTCAAAAAATTCTTATTAATTTATTTATATTGAAATTAGAATTTAAAACTAGATTAATCTTTTGTAGGAAAATTTCAATTTTTGATTTTTTTCTACTCAGTATTTCGATATATTTCTATGTTAATTTTTTGCATTTGAATTTGATCAAATTGAGCTTATATTTTATTACTTTTATTTTCTTGTAAAGAACACTGTGATTATCGCACTTGAGGTATGGTGCGTTCTGATTTGAATATTCTCGTAAAGATATTAGCCCGAACAGGTGCTTTCAGGATATTTATTCAATTAGCCAGTTTGTAGAACTAGCCTTCAATCTTGCCATGTGTTAAATTTTGTTTTTGGTATGCATACACTCCCAGATACATAAGCGAGGCAATAATAAAAGAACAGTTATTCTTATCGATTACCACTCTAGAGATCCAGATAATGGACCAGGTTACAGCTTGAAGGGTGCCAATCTTCTCTTCTACTCATTGTTAGTCCGTTATCACCGCCATCTAGTTCTATCCTATATTGCTATAAGACCGCTATAAGAACGTTTGTGATATTCTAGAAAAAACCACAGTTAGTTATGCAAGAAATAACACTCGAGTTGAGTATATATATTATTTATTGAGAGTCGCGCGGTTAATATGGTAATGTATTTTGTCGCGCGACTTTTATGGTATTTGTTTCGCACAATAGAACTCACAACCTAACATATTTCTTTGTTTTGTTTCTTCGCACTTATACATACTCTTAATCATAATTTTTTGAGAGAAACTATGGTTTTGAGAGAACTCCATTTAAAGGGGGTAGCAGCGATGTGGTAGACTGGCCTCAATTTAAATTACGAAATAATTAGTTGGTATATTTTTTTGTGCTTGTTATCGTTAGCTGAACCAGATAAATGTGTATCAGCTCATTAAATCATTTTTTATCTATTTTAGGAAAAATTTGAGTTCGAACTTTTATTTTGAATTCGTGAAATTTTCAAAAAAATTAAAATATTATTAAAATTTCAGGCATTTTTCACCCAAAATTTTTTTCGTTTTTTTTCTAAAATCTGTGAAATAAAAACGAAAAAAATAGCCACTTTAACTTTTTTCATGCATGTTTAGATATTTTCTGATGCTGTTTAAAAAATCATAACATGTTCATTTGTCATTTTTTGTCGTCTTTTTTTAGAAATATATTCTTTAATAATGTTTTTTTTAATTTTCCTTGAAAATCATGCCGAATCAGTTGTGTTATTGTCCTGGTATCTATTTGATTTCCGTATGTCAACCGATGGAGGGTCAATCGAATATCGTTTTTGAACTACTGATGAAATTTACAACACTGCTTGTGACACCGGTTTTGGGCCATTTGGCACGCAATTTTATGAAAATTAATTTTTTTCGAAAAATCTATATAAAAATTGCGGGTTGTAATAGGCTGTTTTTCTCTATTTTTCATAGAAAAAAAAATCTTCATATTTAAAGAAAATTTTTCATGTGGATAATGATTCTCCACTAATTAGTGCATTACACCCGAAAATGTCTGAAGTTTATAATATCGCCTTAAAAAAAAATTCCACATCGGTTCAAATTGGAATCGAGTTGTAATGAAAAATGGTTTTTGATATTTTTACAGATACATTAAGTATGTTGAGAAATAAAAAATATAAACGTTTAGCAAGAATGAACATTTATTGAAGATAAAAAATTAAATAAAATTTTTTGTTTGTGTCAATTTGACCACTAAAACTTCAAAAATATCGGGGTTGACATAAGCCACTTTTCTCTTCAGTGTTTCCTTAGCTTTCTTTTGAGCCTACTTTCGAAAATCGAAGCACATTTTTTTTTCGGAATTTTTTCCGTGACCTTGAAAATTCATATTTTTTGTTTTGGGTCGAAATTTGACAAAAACGACCCAGTGAAAGTTTCTGTTTGTTTAGAGCTAGCTTTGCAAAATTTTGAGTAAATTTTGAAATGTAACCTAGAGGAGATAGATTTTCCGATTAAAAAAGTCCAAAACGGTATTTTGGACCGGTTTTTTACGTATTCGAGAATAATATAGCCACTCATCGACAAAGTTACCAGCAAAAGTTTTGTATACTTATTATACAGGTTATGTTAAAATTTTAGGTTTATTTCAAAATATAACCTCAGAGGAGTAGGAATTTTCCGTTTTGGCTTAGGTGGCTCTTGTGCCGCTTATGTGTGAAGGAGTGTGGTCATACAAAAAGTTTTGGCAAATTTTTTCGCAAGTTGAAGGCTAGTTCTACAAACTGGGTAATCTGAATTATATCCTCAAGGCCCTGTTCGCTAATATTTATCGAGAATATGTCAAATTAGGAACCACCATACCCTTAAACCCGCTTCAATTATCAAAAATGCAATAGGCCTCATTCAATCTTTCAATAATTGATTCGTTTGATGATAAATCATAATATATGATACTGCATCATTGAAACACTTAGTATTCATTGACAATAAACCAAGCTTAATTTCAGTATCTCCAGATTATTTTCAAATAATCTGAAATCCGAGCTGGTTCGATCCGATCAGGTCGAGCACCGATCCGATATTCACATTTTTTCGAACTCTGGTCCGAGCCATTCCGATATTGAAAAATTTTGGCGCAGAAATTTTCGAATCGATATCGAAATCTGCTCGGATGCCTTCCCTGGTCAGAGTACCTAATAGCAATTAGGACTTCACAGCACTGCCAAAAACGACAGCCGCCTTTCATAAGTCAGGTGGTTTTAAAAAGGGTGGTCGATGAGATACTGCACTGCTTATAGTAAGTGGATTTTCTCATTCAGGTGTCTTACACTTAAAGAAAAACATGTGCCACCACCGCGGATCG